>JAUTBV010144232.1:0-11099 GCA_032361325.1 Lepetodrilus fucensis | reverse complement strand
CCCACTTAACTCATCTACTCCAAAAGGGGTAGTGGGCTTATACCCTAGTATGGGCCTATGACCCGCGATATACGGTAATTGTTTTTGTTGAAAAATGAAATTATGCTAAAAAAACGTTTCATGAGCTCTGGGCCTGGGCGCATTTTGATGACATCGGATATAGGATGTGAGTTATCTCCCTTTCAGTGCCGCAGAGAAGTCGTCTAAGGATGAATACTACTACCTGTTCTTAAAGCGGCTCTGCCAGGTGCTGACAGAAACTGGAAAACAGCTCTGTGCTCTGTGGGTTAGTATTGACTCGAGCATCCTCTAATCCCGGGTTATTTCCACTAATTTGTACGCAACAATCTCTATGGACTTTTGTCTGTGAGACTGATATTTAAAAATATTGGAGATTTGTATCGTATGTTTGTAAATCTTTTCCACATCATTTCCATCTGTGTTCTGGTCAAATTATAATCTTCCCCGACCTTCCATCTCCAATTTGAAGTTAATAACAACCAGTCAAAATGTTCGATTATTCCATAACTTTACGTATGTCTATTTCAGGGCTCCAGTGAAAACGTTACGCAGCCTTCCAATTTTTCTACGTATCTACAAGCACTGTTGGCATTTTCTGAACATCCTAGTCAGGTGAGATGATATTCTGCTTGTTAAAAATATCTTGTTGCAGGCTACACTTCATTGAGTTGGCATTGAATATAGGCGAAATATTCCCGATGCGACGTAAGGCAACAAATCACTAACTCACTCAAATTCATTGCTATTATCCATATGTATCTGAAATTTAATTGTTCATGCATGAATTGGAAATATTAATAGAAACAAATAACGTGATTGGTTAATATACTCCCCATGGAGATGAGAAGTGTACACTGATCCATTGACCAGGCCCAGAGATCACGAACATTTTGTGAATACAATTTCATGCTCAACTCTAGTTTTATTCACAAATCACCATATACAATTTGAGCTTAAGCATGCATTCGTGCTCAAAGCATTTCGTAACCTCAGGACGATTACATGCCGGTACTGTCAAGCAATCGGGAGTCTTATTAGTCCATTACCATATTTCCTGTTTTATTAAATGTTTACTGTTATTGTTTGCTCTATATTTATGTGCCATTTTTATGTTTATGATGGTTGTTTTTATCTGGAATAAATGTCTTTATAAAAAGAAAAGAAAAATGAAAACAAATTTAATTTGTAACATAAATATAAAATATTTTGAGAGGAATGAGAGGACAGATTCTGTTAAATGGTGGTTTTTTTGGTGTGTATATTTTATTAGATATATCAACTTTCTGCTCACAACAATGTATTTCTCACATTCGCAGATGTTGGGGAGCTATACGCAAACATTGTGGGGATCCCTACTCCGACATGAGGATATTTCAAAGGATCCCGTCCTGGTATCGTTCATACCGCACCTGGTCAAATCCATGACTAAAACGCTCCTCAAGGTACATAGTTGGCTTAAATTGGAAAGATCATCTTTGCATAGGTCGAAGGTCACTACTATTTGTGTTCACAATAAAATTATCATAATAAATAGTGATGGAATAAGTTGTATTAACCATCATTCACTTCAATTTTATCTTCGATCGTATATATTATTTATTCACAGGTAGGCTTCCCAAGTCAAAACAACTCCCTAAGCTGTGAATATGCTAGACTAGACTTTGACAGTGACGAAGAATTCAATATGTTTTTCTCAAGTAAGTACTTGACTTTCATCTGTCAGTATGTAAGATACATAGATTAAAACCTTCTCCAAGTAATAATTAAAACAGTCATACTTATGTTTTGAGCATGTGTTCGAGCATGGATTCTTCACATTATAAATATGCACATGGATTTGGGACATTATAAATATACACATTATTATTATTATTAATAATAATTATGGATCAAATGCACTTGCCTTCATATCTGGAGAGACAACTCTATTCGTCTTACCTTGTCCAGGGTATCGAGTCGAGATCGGCATGACATTGCGACAAGCCACATTGTTAGAACCGAAGATGACGGTGAGCATCGCCATCGATTGGCTGCAGACACAGCTCAACAAGCCAGTCGACACTGGGGATGGCACAGGTGTGTAGACATTGTCTTCCGTTTTATCGGGGGGGGGGGAGAAAGGGAGAAATAGGAAGGGAGAATGAGAGGAGGGAGAGAGAAAAAGTGATGGAGAGGTGGGAGGGGATGGAGAGAGAGAGAGAGAGATATCCTAGGTATACTCATGAATAGAAGACATGATAATAATCGCCTTTATTATTTAATTGACAGACTTGTACACATTTTGTTTAGGCCAAGACAAGAACTACTGCACGCTGAGCTCGCCGTCGTTTCTGGAGTGGGACGCACTGACGGTGTACCTGGAGAGCGTCATGTCACGACTCTTCCTGTCACAAAACCCCAAACCTGAAGTCAGCGAAGGAATCAACATGCTGGAACGAGTCCTCAACTACCAAACCGAGGTGATCATGGGTCCTGTTCCTTGGAACAGGCGTACCACTACAATTAATTAGTGAAAGAATCTAGAAAGCAACTCTAAACCCCAATTCAAAAAAAATAAAATTATAAAATTCTCCAGTTCTTGCCATAGTGTAGCATATGACAGTTTTGCCATGTAGTGGGGCTGTTTTCTATGGCAGGTCTAATGGGTTTCTTTTTGTCCTGCAGGACCCGCTGATCCTGTCCTGTCTGCTGTCCTGTGTGTCAGCTCTGTTCCCGTTTCTCACATATACGCCACAAACTCTGCCCGTCGTATTGGAAAAGGTCAGTACCATTGTTTGATCATTTTATCAGGGGCTACTTTTTTTTATAATGACTGTATTGAGGCCTTGCATGGAACGATCGTTTGGGTGGCAGAAAACACATTGGGTGGCAGAAAATAATCTGATGACGTGAGCAATGGTGGAAAATCCCATTGTGTTGCCACCCGCGATGCTATGTGACGTATTGAGAGACGTCGCATGCAAGTTCTCAATAGGTTGGGTGTTAGCACAATGGTAGAACATGTGGACTTCAGAGCCAAAGGCCCCGGGTTCAAATCTCATCCCTGGAGCCTGGCAGTGTTCGCAAGTAACTTTCCAATGCAATCATGATAGGTGGCGCTGTCTGCACCAGGACATTGCAAATCATCTTTGGTCTGTCAATACCGCACATTATTATTTTGTTTGCAGATCTTTCATGCTGTCGTGTTCAACCGTTTCGGCCAGACCAAGTCTACAAGGACCAGAGCTGTGAAGAATGTCCGCCAGCATGCTTGTTCCGTCCTCGTCAAAATCTGCAAACAATACCCAGACCTCCTCTTTGTGAGTAACATTTGGACGGCAGTAATTAATTTTCGAAATAAAATTGCTCCCCAATATATTTTGTAATTGTACAATCACAGGACTACGAACGTTTAGGACTTGTTCTATTAAATATTTGTGTTGTTTTAGGCAAGCAATTTGATTTAAAGGCATAATATCACAGATATTTATGGTTGTTTTGGACTAGTTGTTAGCTACAACTGCAAAGTACATTCACTTGACATACATAAAATCATGTTTGTACTTCCAAAAACCTTTCCACCGCTGTATGATAGACAAAATTGCACTGCAACACCCATACTTTGAACCGAGTGTATTAACCAGCGGCAGTCAACTTGAATGTGGTCGTATTACATTTTGCTGTTATTCATATGCATGCAAAGGGACATCTCAAAGTGCTACGACTACGTTTTCTAAGAATTCAAAGTGAAACGACTAGAATTTCTTAGAATGTATTCATAGATCAGTTGATGCATCAAAGACAAGATAATTGTTTTTCATGCTTCATTTTAAAACGTTTTCATGTTTAAAATACATATGCCTTTCTTCATCCATCCCCCGTTGTATTTTCCCCAGCAACCGTATTTCTCCATGATTACCCTTTCAAATTCTTGTCACCCACACTCTCATTACATGAACATTCTGTATTCATCAAACATCAAAGATACCTTAAAGGCATAATATTGTTAAATTACTTTTGGGGTCCAAAATGGCAGGTAGCAGGATGGACATCCAGAGAAACTTACCTGTTGTTTTAAAAGGCTGCATCAATATTCACTATTTAAAGTTACATTTCTGACGCGATATTGATAGGATGCGCTATCTGTAGAGTGGCAATGCAGTTATCATCCTTGGTCTGTCAGTACAAGCCGGTGTAGCAGCCCCAAAACACTCCCCAGAAAGATCACTCTAGAGTGTTTTGAGGCTGGCCCCAGAACACTCTAGACTGTTTTGAGGCTGGCTAGAGTGTTTGGGGGCCAGCCCGAAATCACTCCCCTCAGCCCCCAAACACTCCCCTTCAGCCCCAAAACATAAACGAGTAGTCTGGTCGTTGTACCCGTAACACAAATGTTACAAAGATATATTTGGTACCACAAGAAGCGTAATTGTATGCTCTACAAGATCATGAAGATGTTCCTTGGGGAACCATTTTTACAAGACGATTAATCCAGCATGGTAATTAGGCTTGTGTCTGAGCTATGACTTAACACACGCACATATTTTATTGTTACTACCCAACTATACACTATATTTTACCAAAGGAAATATTGATAGTATTCACATTGTTAGTTGTATTCTATAAGTGTAAGCTATCTGGCCTAATACAAATATCGTGTTAATATCATGATTATTACCATTATCCGAGTTTTACATGGTCGTGGTATCTCTCAAAATACCAATGCTGACGAAATATGCGTAAACTATACCATTATAACATATATTTGTATAATGAAAAGGTCATATATTATAACTCTGTGTTAATAAATATTCGACATAGTGTAGGTTATCTGCCAGCCCCAAAACACTCTAGAGTGTTTTGGGGCGGGGGAGTGTTTTGAGGCTCCTACGCCGGTTCTCGCAGGCTTACTGCAACACTGAGCGCTACGGGTGTCCTAAACTGACATAATCTAGAAATCCAGTCTAAACCCCAATTAAAAAAAAATACTTCCTGCTTTGAATCCAGATAAGATATGTACATGTAGGCTACGTGTAAATGGCATGTATATAAATAGTAGATATAGATAAGGAAATACGTTTTTGTATTTATATATTATGCAATTAGTGTTTTGATTTTAAGTTCAAATACTTAACTGAAACTATTTAAACGTGTTATCCTCAGTGTATATGCACATAGGTGTCGGGATCTAAGAATGTAAAATGTGAATCTTTGAATGCAATATAAGATAATAGTAATACATGTATATATAATAAAATTACACTGAGTTGAAACGATACATTTGAGCAAACTTACATTGAAGAGAACGAATGAGCACACGTCGAACCGTTACGTGGGAAAGACGAGAGTCATTCTTGTCTATGTAGCCACAGGTGTATTTACACGCGTAATAGGAAGTCTATTTCATAATCCCAACCAATAATAAGTATGTTATAATTCTGTATTGTATAACCATGTTCTGTATATATGTATGTTGCTGTGTGTCCTGTTTTTGCTATATCACCTTGTGTGATTTTTGCGAAATAAATTCTGTTCTGTTCTGTTCTGTGTTTGTGTGTTTGTGTGTGTGTGTGTGAGTGTGTGTATATATGTGTGTGTCCCAGTGTGCCTGTGTGAGTGAGTGCATGTGTGTGTATATCTCTGTGTGTGTGTGTGTGTGTGTGTGTGAGTGTGTGTGTGTTTGTGTCCAGTGTGCCTGTGTGAGTGAGTGCATGTGTGTGTATATCTGTGTGTGTCCCAGTGTGCCTGTGTGAGTGCGTGCATGCGTGTGTATATCTGTGTCTATCACAGTCATTTAAAGCCTCGCCACTGTAATTCAACGGCAGTGGTGAGAACGGAAAAGAGGGAAGGCTCACAGATGCCGGGAAGGAAGAAAAACACAGCCCAAAGTCTCGCACACTTGAGATGATTCATTCATGATCCTTGAAACCATTCACTTCCTTGTACACATATATATACACACACGATAGCTTAGCCAGAGATGGAGAGAGAAAATGACATAAGATTTGGAAATGACTGGCCATGTGATGATCCGCCTATGTCAGAATCAATAGTACTCATTGGCAGTATCTTTCATCTTCATACGCCAATACGCAGCAGGACATAATTATTAACACTACTCCTCCCAATGTAGATCAATATCCAAAATCAATATATTCTTACACATATTTTCTACATCATACAGACATTTGATGTAAACCACTGCAAAACAAATGAAAGTTTAACAGTGTACTTGTTATACATACATACATACATACATACATACATACATACATACATACATCATACATACATACATACATACATAGTGATTCATGCAATGGAATTACACTTGTAGATGGACAACCCAATGCATTGCACAACTATCAACTTTTGAACAAATGACTACAACCTGACTAAGAATTAAATACATTTTCAGAAATCCTTAAAACTTCTCAAGTAGTTGATAATTTGAAAACATTTTCAACCCGTGAAAACACGCCTCTATGCATATTTGTAAGTGTAGAAGTTTACATCCATTCTATTTAAATAGACTACAGTCATGTAGGTTGATTCAACACTGTGATGGTGTAGTAAAGATTACAGTTGACTTACTCTTACTTGACTTAACCATGTCCACAACATAGGCCCACATACGCTGCGATTCCTGCGTCAGGTGGTCACAAAGAGACATGGTCCAACTTTACCGATTTCATTCAGAGTTCGTTGACTGACCACACACTCTGAAGAAGGAGGAGTGATGACCAATGGGTTGCACAGCCTTTGCACACTGACCGAACAGTCCACTGACTCACCAAACACACCCCTGTCTCAGGTCAACTTGGGCCGGTCCTCCCAGGAAAACTAGCCAGGAAAACTAGCGATATATCCTGGTGAAAAGTGGGTGGGGCTATGGAAACAAGCTGCAGTAGCAACTTAGAAGATGACCTAATTGCTGGTCAGCTGTAGTTTGATGTCAAGGGGTTATTTGGGCCTGTGCGGTCAGCATGAACTTTTGTAATTGACAAAGGATAACACTGACGTGACTGCACGATTAGTTCCAAGTAAACAACGCCACTCAGGAGAATAAGTATATTCATTTATGCCAACTCATAAATATGATGCATATGAATTGCTCATTCATAGTGAGCCAGTACGGATACTGTCAGAACAATCACCTGTGGGAAAATCAATGTCACTGAAGCATTGGATCCACCACTGTTTATCATCTTATCTTTTCTTGATTCATTTACGAGACCATACCAGAACAATTAACGTAAATTAACTAAATTCAACTAAATAATCGTTACAATTTGACTAGCGATTCAGAAGGCTTTCCTTGGATTGTCACATATGGGTGAAAGATTCCTGCTGAGACATAAAACAACAACTCATTCATTCAGTTTCCTTGGAAAGTTGGATTTTGCATAGAAGAAAAATCACTGGGTTTCTTTTCCTTCCCTTCCATTACATTAGATTACATACACCATTAAGAAAATAATGAAAATCATTACTATCCGGAGTTTAAGATGCATAAAAAACCACACACATAAAGATGATATTCTTGTCGTATTCCCTCATCACGTACCTATTAACTGTTTAAGTTAAGGCAATGCGCTAACAGATAGCGTACCAATCACCATGACAACGTGCATCAAACACACCTTCAAACAGAAGTGGAGTCTCAAAGGGACTATGATAGTCAGGTGAGCTCGGCCATATGTCTGATATAGAATCTACAGCCACTGTACAAAACATACAGTACTCCTTGTGCATGGCGTGTGCTAGTTTTCACACATACATGTATATTATTCATGGCATTTAGTAAGCCCGATCTCACATAATAATGCACCAAGCTGGTAAAGCACCGAGAGTGAGAACTTGTAAATGTCACATAACTACATATTTACTAATAATGATACAAAAGCACTGCTCATAGGCGCTGCAAGTGGAGCGAATTCTATTAATAGACGTACCCAGTTTACTGATTTTGGTGATAAGCGTGTAGGTGAAATGTGCATGATTGTTGTCTTTTTTACGTACCTTACGTTGCCTCACGATTTATTACCCGTGAACCATGCTGAACAACATAATTCATCTCTGAATCAAAAAGAAATTTAAGGATACGATCCTTTGTAACGTCGTATTAAGATTTTTCTCTGGACAGTCACTATAATGCCTAGACTTCTGTCAGCCTATCACCGGAATTCCTAGTTTAAAATTATATTCTAAAAATAGACACGACACACTTGCAGCCGTTATTAGTGAAATATTCTAGAAAGCGACTTTAAACCCCAATTTAAAAAAAAAGAGTATTTTTTTACCTGAAAGCATTTGTCAGCACAAGCATATTGAGTAACAATACACTTTTGTAGACAAATTAAATGTAGATACTGTCATGTACAATGTGTTTGACCATGACATTTGTCAACAAACCGATAGTGTATGCCATTACTGTAATGATGTTCTTCAAGTATTCTTTGTATCCATTTGTCCTTTTTGGAATTATTCTCTGTGGAATTCGCAAGACATTTTCCCTTTTAATGTCGCCTGACTTCAGGGGTGCGTTCAATCAGCACAGGGCTGAATAAGCCGCTTGGCTAAGTTGGTTCCCTGTCCCATGTACGGTTCATGCGACTTGAGACAGTGGCTAGATTGGTAAGCCTCTTCGCCCTATTGTAATTTACGCAGTAATTTACGCCCCGACTACAGTACGACCCTTACCTGAAACCAGAGACCATATACATCTGTATACATATACTAGTATCTGTATATGGTCTCTGCTGAAAGACAGGCCTCACCCTTGATCTATACTATTTGTGTCACTGGTGATATGCAATCATTACATATACGACGGAAGATTTTGGATTCCTTTTCAGAATTTAGATTTTATTGTATACGTCGAGTTTGCTTGTTATGTGTATGTTGCGAGGGGACATATGTTATTTGTGATTTTCGAACTACTGATTTGTGGTACAGTATTTACAGCTGTTAGCATACACAGAAAGTTCAATGGTCTAGTATCTTTGTCCATGTCCGTATTACATCTCTGTGTATGTTGTCCATGTCCGTATTATATATCTTTCTATGTAAATTGAATACGTGTCTGCGTATAGGTTTTGATGGGTTTTACAGATGAAGCAAACGTAATATGTACTGGGAATGCCATGTTATATATTTGGCTGATTCTATACCAGAATTTATATTGCAAGAGTTATACACATATTGTCACCTTACATGAGGTTTGTAACCTATGATGGAAAAAAAACTTGGTATAGATATAATTTCTTGTGAATGAAATTTCGTGGCCTTTTCTTTTCGATTTTTGGCTGCGTTTCTTTTTTTCTTTATTGTTGAAAAATTGGTTGGAAAATAAACTGGAGGAGAGAGAAAAAAACGTTTTAAAAAAATCTAAAACATTACCATGACATTTCATCAATTAACTTCATTCTGTACGTTTATCTTTGATTAGTATGTCTGGTGTCAACATGAATTATGTTTATAATACAAAACTACATTGATGGAGGTGTAACTTCTTGATCGGTTTTGTTTGCATTAATCTGTAGAATTTCTTCAATTTATATATGTTTCTATCAAGCTTACTGTATTTATACATCTGGAACAATAATTAACTGTACACGTAATTAATAGCGCATATGTACATTTGTATTATTATATATCGGACCAATGCTTTAGATTGTAACCAGAATCTAATCTTAGAAAAAGAGTTACATATTGATCATTAATAATGTGTTTATGTCACATACGAGTACCATACGTTTCGCCCTTTGTACGTTTCGCCACCAAGCCATAGCCAGTTCGGCCACAGAGTTTTATTTTTGCTCGTCATGCATGTTTGCAGTATTAGTACATATCTAGCAGGAACTCCAAACCTGCTACAAGCCCATTCTCCTTTTATGATTATAATGATAATAATAATAATGCGTACTTTATAGTGCGCAAAATTGTACTCTGGCTTTATAAGTACATGTGCATGTAGATGGACACGTGATATAATTATATATTTACCTAATTAATATTAACGCTACTACTGTTTACTAAGTTCATATTCTTCCATTCGGCAATCTAAATCGCGAAATAATAATAATGTTAATAATAATAATAATAATAATAACAATAACATTATAGAAAACAGCACACTCTTTTATTAAGAAGCCTTTATTTTAGATGATTTATTATTGAATTATTTGTGCAGTGGTATCTATGTATTGTAAATTTGTGATGGTTCATAGGCGATTGCCAAAGAGGGGTATGAACTGTAATGTCCATGTTTCATGTGATTGGTGAATATTTGACATCCTCGACACACAGGTTCAGTGACTAATCATACGCTACGTCTAAGTGGAATACGAACAGATGCAATGGGCCCGTGTTTTAGAGGATGACCGTATCAATACCGTATGTAGATTCGTTACATTGTCTTTCAATGGAATTTGTGTTTTAACATCTACAGTAATTAAAACGTACTTGTGACCCAGACAATTGTCTTCATTAATTTGTTGACTTTATTTAACAATATGTTATTCATCAGAAGCATACTACATACTGAGACACCGCATGAGGTGTGCACATGCACAGAAGAATCTTGAATGATGATAAATAAATAAAAAGGACTAGGAAGAAAAAAAGTAGCATTGCCTCATTTAGGTGGTATGAGCCCATATCTCATTCTCCGATATGTCGGGAAGTTGTTTCGATTGGCAGGCTACATGTATATGACAATATGTATTGCATCTACAAAGTGGTATACTTGCATAACAGCAATTGGCGCCGATTTCAACATGGCCCGGGGTGGTCTTACAAATTACGCATTGCGGCAGGTGTCGACATCTATAGATATGAATATGTAATACAAGTGTTTGTCTGTCTCGATGAGCGGGTATTGGTCACTTCAGTGTTGCCTGTCAATCATCATCACTCCAGAAGCGGCTTCCTTTGATGATGGGGAATGACGGACCAACCAGATTGACGACTCGTTGCATCCACCTGGGAGAACAGTTCCATAGCCTACTTGTATGATATGATACCATCCTCGAAAACCCAAGCCATTATGACTACACTAACCTCCGTCAAATACCCTGGGATCACTGTCTATATAGAAC
>JAUTBV010144221.1:0-11100 GCA_032361325.1 Lepetodrilus fucensis | reverse complement strand
TACAGTGGAAAATGCCATTTACAACCAATCCAGGGCCAGACATCTCATCTATGCTGTACTGACTTATGTACGAAACCCCCGTCTGGCGGGAAATTAAAATAATTTAGTGGTTTATAACCTATAGTCATTGTTATCTGGTAATACCAAGACAGTTTACTTAATTAAGATAATAACATTTCAGTTGATTTTTATTTAACCCTCTCCCTGCTGAAGGTGACTTTAGATGACCAATCACATGCAGAAATAGAATACTTTGATTTTATTCAGCAGAGACTTTTTTCAACAAATCTCACTTGATTTATATAAATTGATTTAGAGCTATCTTCAAGACTGTTTTGCTCAAATCACGGCTTGACAGTTTACAGCATGACAAAACCTGTAACACCTGTAGCACTGTTTATTGCAGTAAATCTCCATTACATCTATGATAATGTTACCCCATGCACTCTCTTACAAAGCGATATGCTGTCGTATTTATTGGAGTAACCTCCCTCTGCTTACCTCTGTGACAATGTTACCACATTCCCTTCTCAAAAACGCATTCCTCTTCCAAAGCTGTCATATCCATGAGAGTAATCTCCCTTACCTCCCTGACGATTTCCCACATGCCCTTCCCCAAAACATATCCCTCTTCCAAAGCTATTAATTAAAGGTGTCGTATTGATGAGAGTGACCTCCCTTACCTCCGTGACGAGTAGTTCCAGGTTCTGCTGCGTCTGAGGAGTCCACTGGCGCAGGATGGCGAAGATCTCGGGCGCGGTGGTGTTGGGGTTGAGCAAGATCTCCCTGCAGCCCGGACAGCCGGGGTCAAAGAAGGACAACTCTTGGTGGTGACACACCTCACACAGAGGCGGGTCCACACACGGGTGTATCATGGGCTTGACTGTGATTGGTGGGCTGATCTGAGGGGGCGGAGCTCTCTCTCTGTGATCCTCCTCCTCCTCTTCTAAGGTCATTCTGGAACAAATTAAATCAAATGTCAAAAATGTCAGAAACGTAAAATGTTTACCTTGATCGTACTTGTGCAATTCCAGCTATGTTTATAGCTACAGGGATTGGAAATAATGTCTTTAAAGTATTTATACATTCATATAAATAAAATAAACATGATTTATATATTCAAAATACCATAAATCATGATTATATTATTTATAGGAATTTTAAAAATTGTTATATTCAAAATTTCTGATTGAATTTGATATCTGTGGGTTAGCTCCATCATATGTGTTAAATGCTTTGCCATGCAATTAGTGTTTTGCAAGTACCGGGGTAAAGATAAAAACAAACAAAATGTAACATTATATATTATCAGCTATCATGGGCTATAACTACAATGACAAGTTGTTGTTACTTGTAGGGAAATTAAATATGTACAATATTAATTATGATACAACATAGAAAAGAAATATAGTGCAATAAATAGTAATAAATACATTATTTTGGAACTAATCCATGAACAATATTTACTAAAAAATGAAGCTGCCTGAAAAATAATTGTGCCATCATGGATTTTTAACATTAATAATAACAACATTTATTGCGAAATCTCTACCTATAATATCATAATACATAATACAACGTATATTTATTTTTATCTTTAATTTTTAGTCACTACTAAAATAGTCAGTACTAGTCTTATTAAATACATAATGTTATTAAAAAGCATAGCTGTGATGGCTGTATTTATAGACATGTCATGCTGTCAACCTGTCAACCTGTCAAATATTGTATATGTCTGTGACACGACAATGTGATGACACCAATTTTCCTCTGCAATGAACACGAAATATACAAGCACTTACTGACTCATAGCCAATATACAATCCACAGGACCAGACAATAAATAAAACACAAACAACTGCCAGCATTGAATGGGCTATTGTACGCGTAGTATACCATGTATACTGAGCACATATGTAAATGATACTTCAATCTGTTGTTATCAATCCATATCAATTGAAAAACACCAGGATATTACTCATATCTACTAACAGATCATAGCTCTCTCTTAGCTGTTAGCGAGATACTGGATAGATAGATACAAGACTGGTTATGGTCTCTTAGTGGATATACGAGCTTCAGAAACATTACAGCTGTAATGATATATACCCACACCTATAGGATCAGGTTATTTGTCTACAGGGGTTTAATTCAACATGTACATATAATCAAAAGGACTTGTACACAAAGGTGATTTTACCTATGCCCATTTTTATCATTGGCCATATGTAATATTTGCAATATTTGCAAGAATAGAGCAATATTTGCAAGAATTCACGCTTTCAGGCATCGAAATATGCCATATTACTTGATGGATCAGATGTAAACAATCGTTTGTTTTGAAAATGGCGATGACTTCTCATCTGCATAGGTTTCCAAAACATGACATCACGGATGATATTCATATATGTCAACATCGCGCACGTCCTGTTAACCTAACACGCTATGTAAATAAACAAACTGACTGTCTGGAAAATGAGCTTATTTCTTTAGGTTTTAATTTGGTGTTTGAGTCACTTTAAGTCAATTATCACATCAGGTTATAAGATTAAAAGAAATTGAATTGAATTGCTAATAATATAATATTTATTCAAATTAATCAATGAACCAAATATATTAAATTACATGTATGTACATATAACATAATGACGCATAGGAAAATAGGTTGCTACTATATACTACTATCTTGATAAAAATATAATAAATGGTGTTACATTTAACATTTGTATCTTGTACTGAATATCCATGATGCATATCCCTGAACATCCAATAGCCATACAACATAGCTAGAACTATACTATTCTAGTACATACACTAATAGTTTATCGATAAACATGATACATGTAAATGTATTTTATTCTTATTTATTATTAAAATTTTAGTAGGAACTTACAATATTATTGTCCTCATATCACAGCTTCTTAATACTGATTTACGACAGGAGGAAAGATACATATCTGTATATCACCACCCACAATATTTCTATAAACATTACCGTATATCGTGGGTCATAGGTAATATCACAATACATATCAATAGCTACAATTTAACATATCTGTATATCTATTAGGCCAATATATCTAATTGCAGGGCCTAATAGTCCTTCTTGATTCACTCTACTTTCCCTTCGAAGACGTATACATTCGTAAACAAATCGCAACCACTCAGCCAAATCTTGATTGCCAACTTCCCCCATACTTCAGATAATCTTGCAATGTTTATGTACCAACTGGGAGTAACTGGCTGTTGTGGTGAGTGGATGACGTTTACGGAAATAGGCTAGATGTACTTGTACTAGTACGTACTAAATGTGTTCACACACAATGTGACATGCTCTGAAAAGCAAACAGATGAACTGACAATGGAGAAGAGCCTACTTGTAAATATTATAACCTGATTGTACTCATACAATAGTTTAAAAGAGTAATTTATTTGTAATTTACGTATTTATTTTACATTTATTTTGATTTTGAATTCAGTTGAATTATTGGGGTTTTTTTTAATTGGAGTTTTGAGTCGCTTTCTCAGATTATTTTGCTAATATCACAACTTGTCAGTTTAGAGCAGGAGGAAACCC
This sequence comes from Lepetodrilus fucensis, assembly GCA_032361325.1. NCBI lineage: Eukaryota > Metazoa > Mollusca > Gastropoda > Lepetellida > Lepetodrilidae > Lepetodrilus > Lepetodrilus fucensis. Next base: position 7,523 of record JAUTBV010144221.1, on the reverse strand, counting down.
ACAACATCTGTAGCAATGAATGTTATAGTAAACCTGCGAGCACACACACACACACACACACACACACACACACACACACACCATATCAGTAGATTTCTGGAGATTTCTGGAGAACAGGGTCAATAATTTCATATAAACCTTTCATATAAACTTGAATAAAACACCAATCAATATCATTTATGTTTAAATTATTTACTTTCACCCTCTGTGACTATGGATAAATCTATGGTATCATATAGTATTCTGGCAATAAAAGTTGTAGAGCAATTAGAGTTCAAGGTTCAATTACTAATTCAGACTCCTTTCATTATTATTATTGATTTATTGATTGATTGCCTTACATCGAGGCGACACTAGTACCCCCCACCACCACTCCCACCCCCCACCCCCCCAACACACACCCTGTAACTATCTAGAGAGCATTGTACTTCAAATTACACACATTTCTACTCATTGACTCTCCCTATGCTGTAAGAATCTGGAAATTCCTTAAGCATTGGTCACTGTGCCTAATCCAGCTGGGAGAGGGTTAACAAGGACTAACATAATAAACTGCTAACAGATTATTGCAGGTATTACCATGCATGTCCCTTGGCTTGCAGATTAAGAAGTCAAAATGACACACAGAACAAAATTACGACTCAAATCCGAATTAATACTATATTGGTCTTGCATTATTTTTTACCCTCGCCAAATTAATTTTACGAGCCATTTGCTTGAAGAGAAGAGTCGAATATGCAGGTTATTCACATTACGGAAAACCCTGCATCATTTTATCTAATTGAAGGCAACTTATCTGGAAACATTACTGAGTGATTCAATATCTAGCTAAAATTTCCTAGTAGATTAACATCATCACGTACATGAGTGAAATATTCCTGCTGCGACGTAAAGCACTATTTCAACAAATAAAAAACCTAGATGAAGACCTCACACATATTCCATGGAGCATAGATTCGAGGCCTGAATTTAGCCATACACGTATACAGCCAAGAGTTGTTGATTCGCCAGTCTAGTTGTAACTGTACCATGTTTATGTTTTGTTCAACAAATTTAAGTTAGCTAGGAAATTGATGTGGATCCATCTGCATATCTACACACCATCTTGCCTAGCCCACGTTACATAACTCGACATCCTCTTATGGAGTAAGCGCAGCTTGGAATCATACCCTACCTTGGGGGAGATGATCTACCACCTGTTAGCACAGTATAAATGTATGGCGGTATGCATTATTATTATTATAATTTTGATTGATTTAATGTTTTACATTACGGCAGGAATATCTCACCCATAGCTAGTGATGACAATAATATTTATTATTATAATCATGGTTACGATTATTATTATTATTACAATTATTATCATAATTGCAATAATAACTATTATTATTATTATTGATATTATTATGAGATATGAAATATTATTAGTGTAATCATTATTATGAGACATGAAATGAAGATTGTCCTCACCGACACCGTTGACAGAGTCTAGGGGGCCCCTGATACCTCATGGCGGGGAGCTTCAGTTTGGCCACATCTACTGGACAGACGTTCATGTCATACTCTCCTACTCACACATGTACCTGTCTGACTACATCGCCATTACCAGTACTCCGTCCACAGTCAGACCAAACCACCAATACTCCAACCAGAATCAGACAGTTGTCAGACGGACAAAAAATACACTGTCAATTCTCCAGCCACAGAGATATCACTGGTGAAAACTGTCAATATATTCCCACAGAAACAGCTGTCAGATTGGTGAAAAAACACTGTTAGTACTCCAACCAGATACTGGCCAAAAATACAGTTTGACAAAACCACCACAATATCCTATCCACAGAATTAGGCAAAGCAAGACTGATAAAAAATACAGTCTTACTATACCAGCACAATATATCCACAGCACTTCGTCTGACTGACACAAACAGTCTGATTAAACCACCACAATATATATTATCCACAGAATCAGACTCAAAAGTCTGACAAAAAATATATCACCACATTATTTCCACAGAATCTGACTCAGTCACACCTCACGAAAGAACACAGTCTGACTAGGAAAAATACAGTCCCAACTACACAACAGTACTCCATCCAGAATATCTGAATACTCCACCATCTATCCACAATGTCTGACTACACCACCATCTATCCACACGAGTCATTCGCAGTCAGACCGGCCACAAAACACAAACACACCCACACGTCTAAAGAGTAGGAATTCCAGCACTAAGCACAAATAATTAACTGGTACAGCCGACTATTGTTGTCAACAACAATACCCAGGCATGTATCCAGTCAATAGGGGAGCATGGTCAGCTATAGCTATGTACATTCTGAAGGGACGTTAATCCACTGGGTTTATTACGAGCTTTAACTAAGCAGGGGATATAGGGTTTGTATTACCCCAGTGATCAGTAATAACTCTACGTCCCCATTATTCCATAGACGTCTGAGTGTTAGTATGAATATACGTAACAAAAAGATGTGTGGATAATGGTTATATACAATTATACCCATACCACAAGCAGTGGGGCACACTGCGGGGCAAGGCAGTCATTGTAACACACTTAATGATTATCTGTTATAATCTGATACCGACCTGCCTGCTAGCATCATGAGCACAGCCAATATCGGAGCTGTCATTCATTCATGAGGGAAGTTCATTCACAATGTAGCACACTTATATAGTTACATTGTAAAGATCGCATGAGGTATCTGCTGCCATGATCGTTGGCAAGATATGTGGTATCGATCAGTTCTTAAATTGATCAGTTAAACTGTAGATTGTGTCCCATTCAACGTTTTATATTCACTCAGTGTCTACATCTTTCTCTGTCGATCAGCATGTAGGATATAATGTGTGTGTGTGTGTGTGTGTGTGTGTGTGTGTGTGTGTGTGTGTGTGTGCGTGTGTGCGTGTGCGCATAGTGGAAAGTCTAAAATACTGTGAAATAACTTTTTAATAAGGTTTTACCGTAACCTTTCAAGTAAATAACATACATTATAAATTATCTGCTTTAAAATTGTTTATCATCATTTCAAAGTAAATTACATATAATATTTAGAAATATATGTTCATGGTCATCTAGATTAATGCATAATTTTTACCATTACCAGTATTATTTAAAATATTAGCATAATAATAATAACAACAACAATAATATTAACAATAATAATTATGTCAGGCTAAACTTCATTCATAAGGTAGAGCCCACACTAATTTAGTATTTTTCAAATGTCGAAATAATAACAAAAATCTATAGTTTTTATCTCTTACTCTTTATAGTTTTCAATAAAGTATGAGCACTAATGTTACCAGAAGAGCGTATGTACACTATAGAGACCACGTTACAAGATTAGTAAAGTTTCCCTGTAAATACACCACAGCAAAATGCAAACACCTTGACAAACAGCAATTAGTTGGAGAAATGTGTTAAAACTTTGTATACTCGAAAGTGCAGTTGGTGCTCCCCCTTTGTACAACTACGTGATAAACAGTCTTAAACAAACAATACCTCCAAATAATAATTCCCGAAAATTAAAATCTGAGAGAAACAGCGATAAAGTTTTGTTTGTGAGAGGCTGATCGAAATTGACCCATAAAATACTCAAAAGGCGTTATAGCGAGGTAGGGTGATACTTACTATACCTATGTTACAGAAGAGATGTGGTAATCCCTCACATCTTGCATGGGATCTTTAACACATGGTTCATGTTGCCCAATCAACATAAATATCTCAAATGTCTGCATGTAGCATAAAAAAACATTACTGTCGGAATTCGTGGAATTGTCTATTGTGAGGAAGTGTTTAAGATCAAATTCAGTACATTGGGCTCCATGCTAAATTGCTAAAAGCATAATATCACAGATATTTAGGGTTGTTTTGGACTAGTTCTTAGCTATAACCTGATAACTGCAAAGTACATTCACTTATACATAAAATTATGTTTGTACTTCCAAAAAGCTTTCCACCGCTGTGTGGTTGACAAATCCCCACTGCAACCCAAAGATAGACAACCTGAATATGGTCCGTATGTGTTTGCACGGTTTGCTTCATTATATCATGTTCGCTCGCAGATTCTTTCATAGATGAGTTGATGCATTAAAGATAGCGGAACGTTCCATATATTCATATACAATATTAATATTTTGATAACTATTGAGTACTGGGGACTAAGTACATCAGTAAATAACAACTTTTGGGTGGATAAATCAAGCGTCTCAGATCGAAATGCGTCTGTCCATTATACAGGTCAATCAACTGTGATATTATGCCTTTAAAGGGCGAGGATAGACCTCGGTGCGTTGGGTGTGACGAGGCATAATATGTGACATCTTGCTAGACTTTGCAACTCCGAGTACCGAGGTTTATTCTTCGCCAAATATAAAACATGTATTCACCCAGGTTCCTGGGCACCTTATGTTATCCCTTTTAAAGGAAATGCAACTATATGAAAAGTTTTAGTTAAATACAGTCTTGTCATATCGTCTATTTCTCAATGTTCTACATTTTAAAGTGCTGGTATCTGTACAGTATAAGAACATCTATTCTTCATCAGTAGATTTACCTTTTCTGGCATACTTTCCTGATTAGGCGTTTCTCTTTGAACGTAGTTTAACATAGCCGCGCTAATCGGATTTACCTCTTCGGATTTTCGAGATTTCTTTGTTGACTTTTTGGTCTCTAATATCTGCTTTGTAGTTTTAGGTGTTCTAGATTGTCCGATATCTTCATCATCGTCATTCCCGCTGTGACATAAAACAATTCAGCAGGTATCATTGTGTTATATTGACACATCAGGTATCATTGTGTTATATTGACACATCAGGTATCATTGTGTTATATTGACACAGCAGGTTTCATTGTGTTATATTGACACAGCAGGTATCATTGTATTATATTGACACAGCAGGTATCATTGTGTTATATTGACACAGCAGGTATCATTGTATTATATTGACACAGCAGGTATCATTGTATTATATTGACACAGCAGGTATCATTGTGTTATATTGACACAGCAGGTTTCATTGTATTATATTGACACAGCAGGTATCATTGTATTATATTGACACAGCAGGTATCAATGTGTTATATTGACACAGCAGGTTTCATTGTATTATATTGACACAGCAGGTATCATTGTGCGATGGAATTGCATGCAGTAGACGGCAGGGCTGTATAATGAAGCATAATTTAAAGAAAATATGCATTTCAGGTAAGGCGCCACATTACATACCGATTTCCATTGCTACATGATATGTTTCATCCCACGACATAATTTAACGATGCTGTGTATAGTCAAACGACATATTTTAACAATACTGTGTTTAGTCATAATGAGTGGCTCCTAGCTGGATAGTGGGCATTTCATGATTACATTTATTCTCAGTATTGGAGTTTAGAGCCGATGTCCAGATTTGTTCACGTAAATCACGGCTTGTGCGGACCACGTGTCTTTCATGAATTTCCGGATACTCGGTACTTGAAACATACAACACGGGAAAAGTGTGGTTCTGAATTCTAAAGAAATTGGTTTATATCACACATTTCAACTAGTGTATCATTGTATCAATACTATTAAACCACATTAATCATTATCTATGTCTTTATAACATCTGTTTAACCATTCATATAGCTTGTTACACATCATGTGCAATATATTGGCTAGCTTTAATATCAACAACATTCTTCATTTTTAATTAACACATATAGTAAAATAAATAATTGTTTTTCTCGTCGCAAATGGGTGAAAGATTCCCACATTCATTCACTCACTCACTCCCAGGTTCACCTTCAGTCATCCATGACGCCAAAATGATACCGAAACCGAAAGGTACCGACGCATGTCAAAAGGACCAAATGGTGTGTTCCACATCTAGGTTAATGTGTCAGGATTGGATAACGAGGTTCCCGTGCAACTTCCGATGTGAACAGAAACGCTGGACTCATAGCAGTGATGTAAGTTGCATGCACCGTTGAAATAGTACGTTGGAAAATTACATACACCTCGCGACCATACAAGTTTGCCAATATTTACTGAACATTTACAGATATGTAAACATGCGTCCCCGGCGGCGTTGTCAAAAGAACCAGAAACGAAGTTTGGGTAGTTCATCAACCGTTTATATATGTAGTACGTTTTTCACCCTGCAATTACACATTGCAATACTTATAGCATGGTGAAATAAAACATAATAATAGCAAAACAATACAGCATATTAATAGCAGACAACACACATCATTAATACACAGATACACATCTACCAAGATGCTGTATAATGAAATGACTACTAGTAATCAGTCACGAATCAATTAAACGTGCATATTATACTATTATGATAGTAATGCATATATGAATGGTTTAATACTTACTTTAAACCTATTTAGATGTATTTAATTGCTTCATAAAACTAAGCTGTAATAGCTTGGATATCGTGCAGCATGTGAATTGTGAATGGGTTAATATAAGCATGGAACTAAGTAAAGTCTTTGCCGTAACAATAATTATGAATATGAAACAAAGCCGTCTGTTGACTTTCCCAATATATATGTTTATTAAATCAAATTGCCTGATACAACATACTATATATAATTATAGCAATAGAAGGCATTGGGTGAACAATATTTACAAGGTTACACTACTAACTAACAGTTTTACACGCTCTGTTACACATACACTGTACTTTTTCCATAATAATCCTCAACAGATTCGAATTCCATGTGGTTACCTCCGATTAGGGATGAAGGTGACAATAGTAGCAACTCCAACTAGCCTGGATTATGAACAGTAAGTGTAACCATTCGTAGACCTTCAGTAATCAAGCCCATCATGTCACTATCACAGATGGTTGACCTATAAATTAGTTTAGCACGGTTTTACCTGAAAATACATACATTTGGGGTTTTTTAATACACAAGTACTGTATACAACCAGTTACTTAATCCATACGTCTCACTATATATCAATATCTCGACGTTCCCAAATGTGTGCCAGTGGTCGTGAAAGGTTACTTTGACCGTGTTCAATTCTTAGAGTTATCTCCCTCAGTAAACTAGAGGACATGAGATTTTACGGTATTTTATTCGGGTTATTCAGGAAGTGTAATCTGGACCTACTTATTATCTGGCAGCCTCACAATACGAGGTAGTTTTTTGTTGGTTGCCAAACCATGTAGGCATCAAGGGAAATGATTTAGCTGATGCCGCAGCGAAGACTGCACATCATTCTTCCATAACGTCAATGCCCATTCCATGTGGCGATTCTAATTGTAACATCAATTCGTATATTAAATCGCTACGTCAAGCCAAATGGGATACGGAAGGCCGTAATAAATTGCATCATTTTCAACCCGTAATTGGTTTAACACCCTTTCAGGTGTATATTGTCGTCAGGACGAAACCGTCCTGCGGCGATGCCATTTTTTCCATTTAATTAGGTATTTTACGTCCGCGTCCAGCGTAGCTGATATTTAGCGGACGGGGGGAAGGTAAAAAATGCCAAATGTTTTAAAA
>JAUTBV010144210.1:0-11102 GCA_032361325.1 Lepetodrilus fucensis | reverse complement strand
TACAATCATTGTTAGACTATTTATTTTCTTGATGACACTACATTTGATTCTATGATAATAACATTATATTCTATTATCATAAAAAGTTTTAAATAATCTAATATCTAAAACTGATATTACTGCAATATTCAACGCTACAGATGTTGCGGGTTTCCTGCTGCCCTAAACTGACAAGTCGTGATATTAGTGAGAAATTCTAGAAAGCACTAAACCCAAATTTAAGAAAAAACAACATAAAAAAATTAAAATGTGACAAATTTCCGAGGGCATGCTTACATTTAGTCGTCATAAAATTTCATTTATTTCCATTGTATGGACCTTTTACCAGATTCTTAAAAATAATGAGCTTTGTCAAAAGCAGAATAGCAAAATGTACATCGTCTTATATAATGTAGGCTTTCTTCAACTAATTTGGTTTCTTTGTTGTTACAGAGGGAACTAAATGCCATGAAGGACACTCCTGGGTTTAGGAACAAGAAGGTCCTGGCTCTGACCAAACTGAGGCACTCCAGTGCCGCGGGAACAAAACCAACAGCTTATACTTCAGCTGGTAGGAAGGACTCCAAAGTGAAGAGGAAACGGCCTGCGAAAGAAAAACCTGCACAAGCTTCAAAGGCCGTTCATCAGAAGAAAACCAAGAGAGGCTCAAAACCAAAGATTGAAGCAAGCACCAGTGCAATATCCTCCGAGAAAGATTCGAAGGGCGAACAAAAGGGAACCTCCCACGAACAATCATCACAGTCTTTGTCAAAGAAAGAAACAAAAAGTGGCAAGAGTTCGACGACGTCTAGACCTAAAAGAAACTTGAGAAGTCAAATAGGTGAAATGTTGATGAGACATGGCAAGAAGGTAGTTAAGCTGCCGAAGCCTAGAAGGAAAAGGACACTGAGTGGCGAGTTTGACCTACTGGATGAGATATGTTTAAAGAGGCAGTTGAAGGAAAGCAACGAACGAGATGCTGATAGTGCAGACGAGGCCCCTAAGAAGCAGAAGCGAGAGAGTAAGGCTAAAACAGGACCACAAACAAAACCGAATATTCCCATATCGACCGCTGACAATATTAGTGTTAGTCATGAATTGAAGTCCAAGTCGAAGAAAGATTCCATTAGTACCGTAACATCTCAGGAAGAAATAAGTGCATTGCCGAGTACCACCGGCTCGCAGCATAAAAAATTGACTGGAGAAGACGTGGAACTGATGCGACGGAAACGTGGTAGACCACCAAAGAAGAAGCGGCTGTCTTTAGAAGTGTCCTTCGAGGATGATGATGATGATACCGAGGCGATCCAGAAGAAGTCACGGATTGAAGGAGAGGACACTAAGAAGGCAGGAACGCGGAGTGACAATGTGTATCATACGTCAAAACATAAGAGTGAAGACGTGAACCTTAGAGACCCATACTCCTTTTGTGGGCTGGACTTTGAGGAAGAGGACGACAAAGAAATCAGTTTCAAACCGGTCGGTGTTTCAGGCGAGGTGAAACGGAAACCAGGGCGCCCCAAAGATGACAGGTCACGGCAACCGCCGATCAGATCTCTGAGTGTGAAAAGCACACACAGACTGCTAATATCTGATAAGAAGTCGAAGCGGTTCGGGAGACAGCAGGGGAAGAAGATGTCCGTCCGAACATCCCAGCTGTATAGAAGCAGAATCAGGAAGGGTAAACGGCTAGCGCTGAAAGACAATGTTCCGCCTCTGGTTTTGGGATCCAAAGAAACAACAGTTATTGATGAGGAGAAGAAGGCAGAGAAACCAACTGTCCTTCCTTTGATAGAAGATAATACTTTTGCTGAACAGACCGCAAACACTCCAGCGTCGCCTGAATTTGAACACCCTATACTTCCACCGATAAACAGCATTTGTAGTCCGTCTTCAAGCAACGAGGAGTTGGAGCCACCGATTCTGGAGCTGGTTAATTCTTACAATGCTGTGCTGGAGTACCCACCAGCTGGTGATGCTGACCTCGGAGCAGCAGATGAAGACGTTGCACCAACTATTGTAGACGAAGAGGGCGACACAGATGAAGTACTCTCCAATGTTGATGAAATGTGTGACGAAACTGTTGACGATCCGTGTGATGCAACCGTTGACAATGCGTGTGATGCAACGGTTGACAATGCGTGTGATGCAACGGTTGACGGAGTGCATGATGCAACGGTTGACGATGCGTGTGATGCAATTGTTGACGAAGTGCGTTATACAACGATTGATGATGTGACTGACGCAGCCGATGCTTGTCCTGGAGACAAAATCTTGAATTTGAACATTATTGATCAAAATGATAACGATTCTGACCTCATTGGTGTTCCAGATGTCGATGGCAAGGAAGTTGAAAAAGAAACCTGCCTCAATGCTGTTGCCAGATCATTGGACAAAGTTGATATTACTCTTACAGACGCATGTGTTTCAGAAGAGGCGGCTGTGGTACAGACCAACGAGTCTGACGACCGTGTCTCTGATAGTGATCAAAATGTCAGCAGAGATGTAGAGGCGACTGATGAAAGTACACCAGAACCAAGTAGTCTTCCATGTGTAGTAGAGAGTGTGGCACCAGCAGAGCTGCCAGCTGATGAATCTGAGGGCAGCAGTAAAAGCTATGACAAACCAGTGTCAAGTGCTGATGTTGGTGCGAAGCCAGTGTCAAGTGCTGATGTTGGTATGAAGCCAGTGTCAAGTGCTGATGGTGGTGCGAAGCCAGTGTCAAGTGCTGATGTTGGTGCGAAGCCAGTGTCAAATGCTGATGGTGGTGCGAAGCCAGTGTCAAGTGCTGATGGTGGTGCGAAGCCAGTGTCAAGTGCTGATGGTGGTGCGAAGCCAGTGTCAAGTGCTGATGGTGGTGCAAAGCCAGTGTCAAGTGGCGATGGTGATAAGGACCCGATGTCAGGTGGTGATGGAGATGAAGAGCTTGTGTCAATTCGTGAGGGTGATACGAAACCTGTTTCAAGTAGTGATGGTGATACAGAGGCGATGACAATAAGTGGTGAGAGTGATACAAAACCTTTGTCAAGTAGTGACGGTGATACTGAGACTATGTCAAGTGGTGAGAGTGCTAAGAAACCGGTCTCAAGTAGTGATGGCGATATGGAACCTTCAGCAAGTGGTGAAGGTGATGCGAAACCTGTACCAAGTAGTGACAGTGATAAAGAGGCGATGGCAAGTGGTGAAGGTGATACAAAATCGATGTCAAGCAGTGAGGTTGATGTTGAGAACAAGCTGCCATTGGAAGATACATCAAGCAAAGAGGAAACCAGTGATGCCGTTTCTGCAGACATTGTTATCCCTGTAGAAGAAGGTGGAATTGAATCTCAGAATTTGGACATTGATGGTCAATCTGAACTGTCAAAGGACAAAGATAATGGCGGCATAAAATTGAAATTGAGACGTCACAAAGGGAGATTCAAAGTAACAACTTTCAGCAGAGATGGTACTAAAGGAGATACTGGTAGTATTGCCTGTCCAACCTTGGAAGATGCAATTGAAGGGGACATTTTGTTGATCATGAATAGCATTATTGACCAGGTTGAGGGAATAGTTGATGGAAAGGAAATGAAAGACAGTAGCAACATCACAGAGACAACCGAACAGTCACATGATTCTGTGTGTATTGAGGCAGAAAGCACTTCAGGGAAGGTTGACGAGCCATCTAAATCTGAACCAAATTCTCCCGATTCGGAGAAGAAAGTTCCACCTCTAACAATTCGCCTAAAAGCTGCCAAAGCAAGTGGCAGTAAAGAAGACAGAAAGTTTGGACTTCGACCAAAAGTTTCTAGATCACCCATTGAGATAATTGCCTTGAGACAGAAACATCTTGACGAAGAATATGAGAAGAATGAAGCGGCCAGGCTTGCTAAAAAGATGGAGAAGAAATTCAGCAAGAAGAAATTATACACAGACACTGCCCTTCCTACTGTTCCAAAGTCGGAAAAAGTTCCAAAAACAAAAATTGATTTGCTGATGGAGAGGTGCACACCATGCAGTGTCGATATTGTCGATTTTGTGAAGCAGTTAAATTTGATGAATCAGCCTGAAGCTCACAGTGGCTCAAGTGTGTTACAGGATTCAGTTGATGTAGATGATAGCTCGACTCCTGAACATTCCTATCTCAAAGAACTGCAGTCGCCTGCACCTGCTATTGTAAAGCGGAAGAGAATGCTGAAAGTTCAGAGTAGAGCTCAGGCTGGAAAGTCGAGGATAAGAACCCCAAAACATACCAAAGAGGTTGTGAAGGATGGACCTGTGGCTCCGTTAACACACCATGTCAAAGCCCCTCCGGAGGAGAAGGCTGTCGTGGAAAAAGATGTTGATAAACTGGACGGCGAAGGTTTTGTTGGAAGTTTTGTGGAATTTCTCAAGTCCAAAAAGGCTGAAAAGCCAAAGACGCTGGACAGTATTAACTCTGATGAAGCTAGTAAATGTTATGAACAATCGAATACTGTTTCAAATACTGTTTCAAAAACTGTTTCACAGACTGTTTCACCAATGGCCGTCAGTGGGGACGTGAAAGTTAACCCTGTGTCGGAAAGCTCAAAATCAAAACCTCCTCAGAAGTCTGGCACCAGATATCTGTGCAACAAATGTGAATTCTCTTCTCTGGTGAAGAAGACGATGGAGTTCCATGTGTACAGCCATATTCTAGGGTTGACTTTCAAGTGTGGATACTGTGGTAAAGAGTTTGGATCAATGATTGGGGCATCAACACATTCTAAAAACGAACATATGGGCAAGGAATCAAAAATCATCAAAAGTAAGGCCCTTATTGAGAGCGAACTCTACCATGTGTTGGAACCGGAACCTAAAGTTGAATCCACAGAAAAGGATGGTTCCGTGGACTGTACAAGTCCTGGACAAGTGATTATATCTTTTCTCGTTGGAAGAAATCTCAGTTTGAAACCTAGCTTCACTGCAAAGCGTTTTGTTTGTACTCATTGCGAGTATTCCACAGACATCTTGGAAGATGTTCAGCAGCATTGCGAAGATCTTCACAAATCGGATCAAATGTTTTCTTGCATTCTGTGCGCCGATGCCTATTTCAAGTCTGAGGACGTTGTCAAGTCCCACGCGCAGAACACGCACCCCTCACGACCTCAGTCATACAGACAGCTCCCGCAGTTCTACGACATTGAACAAATCAAAGCAGCGGAGAAGTCCCAAGAAGACCGGGGGAACATCTTTGACCGAATGAACAATTTGTTTACAGCTTCCAGTATATGTGATGAAGCCAACCCTAGGATGAGTCACTATCAAAGGGCAAAGGATTTCCTTCATCTCCAGGAGGGCTGGAAGAGCAAAACCTCGGCAGAAGCCGACAGCACCACAAGCATTGACAGTGAACATGTTGTTGCTGCTGCTGCTGCTACTGGTGCTGGTGCTGGTGATTCGCACAATAAAATATCGCCAACTAATTCCACTCAGCAATCTCCTTTGGCCGCACAGCCAAAAGACAAAGAGGAAAACCTTCAACGTAAGCAGACCGTGGTTCCGGACAAAAGCAATGATGAAGCTACAGCAGCTTCTGGTGATGCCCAAGACAAGGAGGACGCTAACGATGCTTCCAGTTCACCGATCAAAGCTTCAGCGGCGGTGGCTGGTCACAGTGGACAAGCATTGTTGTAAGTATTGACATAAACCTTCAGTCCTAAATACTGGGCCACAGTTAAAAATATGCTTGTTTGCCCTCGGCCAACCATGCATTTCAGAGGTAGGTTGGAGGAATATATTTGTCTTGCCAAAAAGAAAGTTTATATTACACCTGTCAGTTTATATGATGTCCTGAAAATTTACAACTGACGTCCTGAAAATTTACAACTGACATCCTGAAACTTGTCTTGGCTGATATAATATTTGGACTCGGGTTGGGGTTTTTTATCGGTAGGTTGGGCTAGGGGAAACAAATAAAAAGAAATCTTTTAATTGAAGTGTATGGGTAATGTCTGTTTCTGTTTGTAGTAAATGGGGTGTGCCAGTATAGTAAGGCTGCTAGGCGACATGTGTGTACTAACAGCATGGGTATTATTGAAATTAACTCTTTGGTGCGAGTTAAATACTGATGTTGGAATGTTAAAGATCAATGCTCGTCAGTATCTGATGGGCAAAATGACTAGACCACGTATTCACGAAACTTCTTAGCTAACAACTACTAAGAAAAAGATCTTAAACAATTAACATAAGCAGTAAACCAGTTAGGCAAATTCTTAGTACTTATGAACTTCTTAGGACCCCATCCATTCTTTAATCATTTACTTGAATCAAAGTTAGTGAGTTGATGACATTACCATATGTGTTATGTTTCAGGATTTCCCATGTCCGTGCACCAGAACAGCCTGAAGCTGTTGAGCACGAGATTGCATTGAAATGCTTAGACGAGCCAAGTGCGGGACCTACCCCTGAAGCAAACTGTGATGAAGCCAATGAATCGGGTCTGAAGATAATTGATGTTGTCAGCTTGCGCGACCAGTCAGTTGATTCAGCATACAAAACATCTCTGGTTGCTGCCCCTGTGGCTGCCAAAGTTCAAACACCAAAGAAGTCGCCCAGTCTTCGGGAAGCCGACTTGGAAGCGTTAATTACAAGGAACGAGAAAATCAAGTGCACGTATAAATGCATGAAATGCAACATCCATTCACCATACCTATCTGCTATGGTTGAACACCTGAAACATTACCATTGTGAAATTCCTCTGTTCACATGTCCTTACTGTAAGGGCATTGCTTCACAAAAGCCAGACTTCACAACAGAAATCAGCGTGCATGAACACGTGAAGAAGGCGCATCCTTCCAACTGTGCAAAGAACGAGGTATCGTTGTCGGATACGGCCAAGACCCTTGTACAGGTGTTGGCTATTCCTTCAGGTGCGGATTCAAATAAAGCAGGAAACACGTTTGTCATCGAGAAGGATATTTACATGTGTCTAAAGTGTCAAGCCCACATGCCGTCTCTGGATTATATGTTCTCTCATTTGGAGAAGGAGCATATTGATGTCTTTGTTAATGTGTGTCCCATATGCAAAATATTCAAGGACAAATCAGAAAATGTTGTGTGTTTGCATATTATCCAAGATCACAAGCAAGATCCATCTCTTCATCCTCTGTCGGTGGCCATTGAGGACAGCTTGTTTGTGCGAGTGCCTTCGATATCAAAGAGTGGAGCTTACAATGACCGTTTGACTCCCCACAAGAAGGCAGCCTCGAAGCCAAGTGCAACGGTTACTTCACAGCAAAGCGGAATTGATAGTGATAATGATGTCGTGGTCATTAGTCAAACATTCATTCAGAAGTCTGTGAAGGACCGACCATCCACAATGAAACCAACAACTCCACAGCCAAAAGCACCAGTTAATCCACCTCGTTTGTCGGTGTGTAACAAGGACCTTACCATTTCTGGAGTTGGTTCTAAGTCTCAGGTTGATGCTACTATGAAGCAAGCTTCAGATCCCCAGTCTCGACAGCTACTGATGGACTGTGAAAGTATTGATGATTCTCTCGGTGCAGTTGCCCATCTTGTGGAAGAAGATGAATCCGTTCCAAGAATTCCAGTAGTTCCTTCAGCTAGTAATCCTGGCTGCATCGTATCATCGATTGATGCCAGCACCATTATTTCGCTTTCAGCAGCAATGGCTGTCGCTTCATCCATCGTGTCAACAAGCACCTCTTTGAAAACGCCATGTCCACCTGAACAAGCCTCCGCGTCGTCACTACCTTTGACTACCCCTCCTCCACCTCTGAAGAAGTTTGGTAGGACTACTCCTGCTACTCAGGGTGATGGGGGAATGAGTGGCACACAAGATAAGGAAGATCCCTGTCCGTCACCTTCATCTCGCCAGACGACTAAGAGTGTTGAATCAGGCAAGCAGCAAATTTGCCAAGCTATCAAAGGATTACAAACTAGACCCAAGTCGTCCCTGGCCTCAATGACCGACACAATTCACAAGCTTCAGTTAATAGCAGTAGAGAAAGAGAAGGCAAGGCTATCTAAGGATAAGAGTAGTCCTGTTAGTGCCAGTGAAAACATTCCTTCTGCTGCTTCTACTGTGACGAGGCCAGTGTTGAAAATTCCCATTTACACTTCGAGTGCTTCAAAGTTATCTCAGCAGCAGCAGCAGTCGAGCCAAGGAACTCCAGTGACCAAAGACCAGAATAGACCGCAGTTGACTCCAATCCAACACCGGTCAGTTCTGTTCCGAAACACACCACTTGACCTGTCGAGAACACCTTCTCCGGCAAAGACTCCTCTATCAAGTGTGAGAGAACCAACACTTATTACTACTGCACCTCAGCTTCTTCCACGGGAAGCTGTGACATCTGCACCTCCAGCAAGTGTCCCAACAGACGACCTGCCGCCAGATGCTTTCAAAATATTCAATCTGAAACCAGATGTACACCGGAATGTGAAAAGCGCATCAGCCGTGCAATCTGTTTCGGGTTCACCTCAGCCTGTGCTCAGCAATACCATAAACTTTGTGGGGAATCTTGCAAACCCTGGAACCATAATCCAACAAGGACAGCCCTTGCCTTTCACTCAGATTCTTCCTGTGCAGATGGCAGGTGGTGTTCCTTTGACACAAGGTGTTCCTTTGACACCAATACAGCTTCAGGGACTTTGTGTGACAGGGATGAACTCTGGCAACTTCATTGTGGCCAATTTTCAACAGCAGCAGCAGCAGCAGCAGCAGCATCAACAACACCAACAACAGGATAAGAGAACCAGTGTGATACCACAACATGCAGGTCTGGTTCGAATAATGCCTCCTACCCCTGAGCCTCGTCTAGTTCCGCAAAATATTCCTTCCTCACGAAAGACGGTTGCCCAAGCTTTGGCGGAGAAAGCCATGCAACAGCAGAATTCACACCAGCACCTACAACAACTGCATCAACAATCTCAACATCCCAAGCAACACCATCTGCATCATCTGACGCAGCAGAGACTGAGAATGAAGCAATCCACTCGCGTACCACCTCCACAGACCTTAACTACACAACCCTTGTACTATTGCCCGTATTGCCCTGAGTATCGCCCGCTTCCAGACTTCCAGGTCACCCCACACATCCAGAGGTGTCACCCAGGCAGGGAGGTCATCTTCATGAAGCATTCGTCCTGAACATCCGACAAGCATTCGTTGTACTATAGCAGTGATCTGATGTGCTGGACCAGAACTTGTACTGTAGTTGTCGAGACATTCTTCCAGGATGTGTAACAGAAACTTGTCTTTGTGATGGCGATTTGTTGGATTATCATGATAGTTGTTGAGACATTCTTCCAGGATGTGTAACAGACAGTTGTCTTTGTGATGGTGACGTGTTGTGTGATCATGATAGTTGTTGAGACATTCTTCCAGGATGTGTAACATGCACTGGTTTTTGTATTGAACGGTAGCAATAGTTGTTGAGTTTTCCATTGATTTGTCCTGTTATTTGAACACAATGCTATGTATAGACTTGGTTATATATCATGTATGGCCCATACTGGTCTGTCTTGGTGCTTGCTCAGCATATACATGTATGTTCATAATTTGGTAGTTATCCTAACTCTAGTCGTACTGTACATTCGTTACTGTAAGCGCTATCTGAAGCAGAAAGAGTCTTTCCTGAGATGGGTATTGGGTACCTTCATACTATGGATTATTAAAAATCACTGTTTGTATACATGGTATAGGTTCAACTCTGATAGCCACCAACCCTGAAGCTGAATACTTTCACGAAGCACTCATTTGCAGTACCAGGGTATCCTTTCTCGAAGCCTCATATCCACCATGAGACTATTATATAGAGGTCTCGTAAGTGCACGAGTACAGTGTATTGGAGGTGTCTACGAGAGTCCTTATGGTCTTGTAGTAGATATGAGAGCTTCCAGAAATGCTACCCTCAAGGGCTGTGGTCTTGGAGTAGACTGAAAACCTATTATTCAAAGATCACCGGTTTTGGGCAAGAACTGTTTTAGTTATATTGGCAGGTACCACTGTGGCACTGTTCCCAAACTTGTTTAATTTTATTAACATTTACATCCAATCTATTTTACATGTTTTTTTTTATTGATTTTAATCCATACACAAGCTACCCTTTATGATTGAGTTGATCAGGGGTGCGTTCAATCAGCACAGGGCTGAGTAAGCTGCTTAGCTAAACGGGTTCCCTTTCGCATTGAAGCATCGTCGCAAATGGGTGAAAGATTCCCGCAGCGACGTTAAACTCTATATTCACTCACTCACTCCCATTGAAGCTTCATATGAATCTTGAGCCAGTGGCTAGTTTGGTAAGCCGCTTGCAAGCCCTTGTGTCTTTGAACGCACCCCTGGTGATTCAGAAAAGGTAGAACAAAACTATTCATCACATTCATGCACAATTCGATTTTGTGATTGTGATGCTGGAATTGTAGTGGTATGTATAACTGCATTTTGTATCATGTATTTATTATCATAATCCTTGTATATCTGATATTGAGTCATATATATTTCATATGTCCTTGTATATTACTTCTGGACTTTTACCTCATTATGTGAATTCCCTGCTATGACATGTTTGCAGTTAGTAAATAGAAATTTGATATTGGAGAAATTGAGTATACATTGAATCAAATTGTCTATGATAGTATGAGAAAGCAACAAATTAGTTTCACATGATTGCTAAAATGCACATAACATTTATGAATTTTATAAACATGCTCTTTATTCGTATATTATTGTATTTTGATAACTTTACAGTTGATATTGCTGTGCATTGACATGTCCAATGAAACGTATGGAATTAATATCCCAATTTGTGGAAAATACAATTGATAAATTTATAATGTGTTAAACCTTCTTTTTTGTTATCACGATGCTTGAACTTTGAAATATAAATATATTTGGTAGCTCTTGAGTTACTCAAAGTCCAAAATCTAAGATCGATGTCAAATCAAGGATGTAGTAAGTGATGTGTGTATCATGGAATGGAAATCGGCAGTTAATAGAGAGTTTTAGTTTTCCGCGTTGAACTTGAAATGCGGTAGATTTCTGTGAACTACGTCACGTCACGTGATACTAGAGAGGCGGGTCCACGTGTGAAGTCGAAGCTAGAACGGCAAACGAGCGAGTTTGGCGTGAAATGTACAACGTCTTACGTGTGCGCCGA
>JAUTBV010144199.1:0-11103 GCA_032361325.1 Lepetodrilus fucensis | reverse complement strand
TTAATTACCTGTGTTTTTGGGTTAAGTATCTTGAATTCAAGTCGTCATTCTTTAAACTATTCCAACGCCCTAGTATTGATTCCAATCATGGTCGGTGTGCCGCTACTCTGCCCCACCCCTTAGTCCGGGTAGCCAACTAGGCTTTAGTCTCCGCTAATAGGGATTGTGCCGCTAAACTTAAATATGTTTTTAACCAGCGCAAAAGCGGAAATAATTATATATTTGTAGTATCTATTCATGGCTATTATTCATCTTCCATGAGCTTGCCACCCTCGCAGATATTGTGTCTTTCTTCTTTTGTATTTCCTCCCTAGATTCTTCTTGTGAAGACCAAGAGATAGCAGAGTTAATTGCGTGAGTTGCTGTGGATAACTCATCCTCGAAGAATTTGGTGCTGTCGCTCTTCCAGTTAAATTTATAATTATTGTTATTTTTATCGGTATAAAGATCGAAGTCTATGCCGGAACAATCTAGGCCGCCCCAGGAATTACTAACCCCTCTTCCCTCCACGGTTAGCTCCCGATAAAAGGATGGACCGCACCTAAGCGAAATATAACTTATTCCTTCGGACTTAAGCCGGGTTTTAAATTCTTCGTTGACTGCTTTTTCAAGCTTCTCTGCGGCCCTTCCTGGGCCTATAATATCCCTAATAGGAAATGCGAAATCCGCTTCTTGCCCATCCTTAAGGCTAGCTAAAAAAAATGAGGCGTACATCGTAAATATAATTAACACCGCAAATAAAATGGCAGGATTAACATCGAAAAACCCATTGAAACATTGTGAATCGCCTTTTCTTTTAAGAAGGTATCCGCTAATGCGGTGAAACTGCGATAAATATAAAGCAAGGCCAAGAGCTGCACATAAAAAAACCAGTCCAGGTAAAGGTAAATAAAAGAACCTTGTAGGCACGAAAAAAAGAGAAATAACCAAGCCCAGCACACAGGCAGGCATCACGACCCACATAACCTTCATTTCATTATGGTTTCTATCCATTTTCCTTTTCCACCTGTTTTTCAGTCACTAGCCAGCCGCTCGCCTTGGCTTCTGATATCTTAATATATGAACCATTAGAGAAAACAATTATATTCCCGATGTAGCTGCGGGTTTCTCTACGATCAACCCGCAATGACACGGGCCGTCCTTTACGTTTACCTGTCGGTGTCACAAACAAAACGGGCCTCTAACGTCTGTCCTTTCGCGAAAATTTTCATTGGCTGCTCCCGCATCTCTATTAAGTAGGTGTAAATTATACCGGCACATGTGCCTTACCGCAACCCTTATTTGCTTTCTTTTACGTGGTTTTTGAGTACTTTAATAACTCAGGCTCGCATATCCATGAACGAAGAGACCGAACACTCACGCCGCTGGGGTTAGCCTCCGTTAGGATTTCAGCCGCGACCTCCTGTGTGGCTCCCAGTTTATTTAAAAGATCACGCAGCTTCTCACGGTTTTCTAATTTACTTTCGGTCGCCACGACTAACCACCCTCCTGCCGAACAAGCGCGGCAGGGATAGCCGCGCAGGGCACAAGGATTGTGCCGCTAAACCTAAACGAATGATTATTTTCCACCTTTATCCTCTCTTTCAACTAATATATATTTATGTTTTTACGCGTTCGAGAAATGGCCTCTACAGCCAAAATTCCCTCATGCTCATTTGTCATCAATCTTTTTTGGATGCGCCCTGCCCCGCTATCGAGTGAACCCCAAGATTGCACCAGTATTAAATCGCCCAATAAATCCTCTTGGAAATGCGCGGCATAGTGTCGGCGCATTTTTTTGTTGATCCAAACCTTAATCACACCAGCTCTCCCGCCGATTACCGAGATACGGACGGCCTAGACCGGCCTCAATTAGCATTGTCGCTAGATCCTCCCCATCGAGGCGCACCCAGGCTAACAATCGCTTGTATCGGTCATAACGGCGCTTTGGGTTGGGGATTAATTCAATCGTTTCTGCTTCGCGTATCTTACTGACTGCAAACTGTTTGGCTTCTCGTGCCAGTGTTTTTTCAGCTTGGCAATGCCCTCTAATCTCTGCCGAATCTACGTCCATGACACGCACTCCGCGCTTGTTTTTTCCGCACTTGTCACAGCGGATGAAGAAAGTATCGGCGTCGTAAATGTAGAGGATTTCATCTTGACTCAGCGGAATGATTTCTTCGGCGTAAGCCGACGAAATCATTAGGCAGAAAAATAGGATTTTGATTTTCAAAGCCATTATTTACTCACAGCGACGGGTATCCCGGATGATGCGGGGACAGGGTTGTTGTCTCGTTTTCCCATCCATATATGGCGAAAACTTACATACATCATGCTTGATGCCATTGCATACCAGGGGATAAAAAGAATCGGCAAAAACAGCGCAAACAAAAGAGCGGCGAAACTAAAGGCCAGTATGACCTTAACAAACCACCCGTTTAGTGAAAGCGCCTCGAAAGATTGTTCATAGGATTCAATTATTGGAAGTTCAGCAATGACGATCAAAGGAACAACAAACCACAAAAAATATCCTATTGTGATAAACCAAAAAAGCATGACCGCTAGCATAGCCATGCCTGCTTCATAAGCCACAGATAAAGTTTGAGTTTGTGCTATATCAAAATCTGAAGGGTTTCCATGGGCACCGATTAATCGGCTAATCATCATCAAAACGACACCAAAAACAGATGCCATTATCCACGGTATAGAACCTGCTATAAATAACCGCACCCACACAATTCGAGGTGTTTTTGAAGCAGCGCTAAAAAAAGTATTCGATTTATCTGCGCTTTCAGCTAAAACGACACCAAACGATAAAAACAAAGGAATCCCAAGCAAGGTAAACCCGCGCAACAACTCCGGCAGGTAGTGGGTTCCGCTAACCAACAGCGCCAATAATGCGAATAAAAGGATGTTGCGTGTTGAGAGGGATAGCGCCTCTTTAAACCAGTAACGCCAGCTTTTAGACTCTACCTGTTGAGGCTGAAATTCCATTACTTCCAAACCCTCATTAACATTTCCCGATCTTCTTCATCAATGACTGTGGTGTATATTTCCGTTGTTTTTGTATCAGTATGACCTAACCACTTCGCTATTTTGTGCAGCGGCATCCTAGACATTACGCACTTAACACCGAACGCATGCCTTAAACCCTTACTAGACGCTTGCGGCCCCACTATTTCCGCACGTACCATCACGCGCTTCACGACACGCCACGCGGTTTGTCGCCCGATATCCCATAAGGGCTGAGTCCTCCGGAAGTTATCTTTGTTTCGCGCACGCAAATCAAAGACCAGCGCTAAATCATCGATAAGTCGATCAGGAACGGGCACTGAACGAAAGGAAGGTTGTTTTTTTCGCCCTCGATTATCGTAAAGGCGTTTCTTTAGGGAGCGAATAACGATGGCGCGGCGAATCAAGTCAATGCGGCTTGGCGATAGCTCAAGTGCTTCGCTAGGTCTACACCCGGTGTAATAAAGCGTATGGCACAGCACATGGTATTCTCGGCTTTCTTCTTTGGCGGCTTCTAGAAAGCGGTCGCCCTCAGACTCATTTAAGTAAAGACGGTTTCCCCCCCTGTCGAATATTCGCATTTCGGGCGAATATTCAATGGATTCAGGGTTGTTACTTTTCATTAGAGAAATGTAACATAAACAGCATAATAAGTCCGCGATAAGGAAGTTTTATAAGGGGTTTAGGCTAATTAAAGACCCGTGTTGATACAGAATTACCTATTTTGTAACCCTTTTTTTCATGTTTTTTTGGTCAATCTTTAGCCAACCAAAAAACAGCCCGAGGGTACAGGCTCCTTGTTTACTTTTGCACAGAGTTATCCACACTTTTTGTGGATAACTCTGTGCAAGTAAAGCTCACTGGGTAGTAGCTTGGCACATGGAGATCAATGAGACCGTGCCTACATAGGCGCTAGGCAGCATTCATTTGGCCGAAAACATCTAAAAATTACCGCTCGTACCTCCCTATAAATTTTTCAGATTTTCGGCCAGCAACTTAAAAGGATTGTTTTTTAGAAAAGGTTTAGCGCTTACCCACATATCCAGGGGGAAAGTAGAGATTCCCAAAAATCTCGAATTGCCCGGTGGGTATGTGAGTAAGTGCGGTTACTCGATTGCTAAAGCATTCCGAATCAAGGCGAAACCTAATATGGATATGTTTTGAAGATCAATGCTGACGGATTTCATATTCATGTTTGCCTCCTATTCATTACTTCCAATCATCATTGCTCTGCTCCATATTCACTGGAAAACACTTTAAGCAGCTCTTTATCTTTCACCGTAAACACTTGCGTTTCCTCTTTTACATCAAAACCGCAAAAAGCAGTGAACTTATTATCTTCCCAGCGCTTAATCGGCACCAGAGGTAATAACGTGCCATCACAAACATTAAAGACCTGAGGGTTCGCAGAAGGCCCGCCCTCAATCATGACGATATTCAGAGGGAACTCAGTAAATAAGAGGTGGTTTGGCTCTTCATATAGTTCACCCCAGAAATCCATAACACCCGCTCGATAGCGGATGACGCTTAAACTCAACACAAGGAAGAGCATCAGAATCAGGGTAAGACACGCATAAACTATATATTTGGAATATTTATTCATGGCTATTATTCATCTTCCATGAGCTTGCCACCCTCGCAGATATTTCGTCTTTCTCCTTTTGCGTTTTCTCCCTAGATTTTTCTTGTAAAGACCAAGAGATAGCGGAGTTAATTGCGTGAGTTGCTGTGGATAACTCATCCTCGAAGAATTTGGTGCTGTCGCTCTTCCAGTTAAATATATAAATATTGTTATTTTTTTCGACATAAAGATCGAAGTCTATGCCGGAACAATCTAGGCCGCCCCAGGAATCCTTCTTTTGCCACTGCTATCGTGTTAATTGGCATGTCTCTCCCGCTCGACTTAAGATACTCATCTCCTCTTATCTCTGGCAGGGTGTCCTTACTCCAAAATTCTAATCCATAGCTTATAAATTCACCATTGGCCCTGTGGATTAATGTGCCGAAGGAATCGACCAAACGTCCCAGGTAAGAATCAATCAGTTCAGCTTTTTCTTTAGTGCCAGAATATTTTTTAGAGTCAGAATGGACACCGTTCAATGGTTGCCCTAATTCATGCATTATTTCACGGTACTCACTTTGAGCCTTCCAAGCCGGGTAACTTCCAGCATAGCGATAAGTAGAAAGGGCAAAGTCCTTATATAGATTCCGCTCGGCTTCTATTCCCTCTAATCGATCAACTTCGGTCTGCAATCTATAATGTTCGGTATTAGAAACACCTCCTAATAACTCAACAATTTTAGTCTTAAAGAATTTAATCATCATCATAACAGCGTTATCTTTTTCTTTCCCATACATGTCTCCTAGGGTGTGTTGCTTGTTCTCTCTTCGTCAACATGAAGTCCTTAATTAGGAAGGCACCATTGATAGCAACGATGGCTGCACCAAGCGATTGGTAACCCAAATTATCTGGTATGAAAGAAAGGTAGAAGCCACTAATAATCCCTATAGAGGCAGATATTCCCGCTTTTCTCCTATTGGTCATATTGTGTCCAATGCTCTATAAATCACAGATGATCTTTTCACTACGCTCTTAATGTTGTGATGCAACACAATAACCCCTCGCTTTGCCTTGTGCTCTAATATTTCACCCTCGCATTCTTTCATGAGTCCGTTGGAAACAATTTCCAGCGATTCGACTACATGCAATAATCGCAGGCAGGCTTCCAATTGATCCGTTGAGTGTGTTTCATTGCTGCTTAAATCCGTCATGCTGACCTCCTATTAGGTCGTTTATTAAAACCCTCGACAGCGTTGGTGCACTGCTCCGGGTGATTTAGTTACGTTCTTTCGTGCTCCACCAGTGTTTGATGGATGTTGGACCGTTCGATGTAATCAACCTCTTGAGGCGAAGATTCCATGTGTTCCTCGATTTTCTTTAGGGCTATTAACGTCAGCTCTCCATTAATTTGCGCATCGGTTGCTGCTTGGGAAATATCCAGCGATATATGTTTTGCAATAGAGGGGGCTTGACGATCTTTATAATAAAGTTGCGTGTTGGCTTCTATTAGCATGGCTTCTTCTCCGAGTTGTTTCGATTACAGTCCGTGTCCCGCTGTTTTACTTCCTGATCTGTTTGTCTGCCTGTAGTGCTATGATTTCGTTCTTTTCTTTATCTTTTAATTTAAAATTCTCTGTGTCTGCTCATGAGCAAGTTGACGAATCACAAGCGGTGCTTCTGGTAAAGTATCTGTATTAATAAGGCTTCTCTTTGGCTGTTATCTTCTATTTGGGTTAAGCATCGCTCCAACCGCGGCCCAGATAATATATAAGATAAAAAAAGTAGCTAAACCATAAAGCGAATAAATAACCTGCGGAGTGCCCTAATTCATGCATTATTTCACGGTACTCACTTTGAGCCTTCCAAGCCGGGTTGCCATTCGGGAAACGTATAGGCTAGACCGATATTTTCCCAGCTCCTGAGTTTGTCTTTATCTAACAAAATCTCTTTGGGCCCATAATTAACCGGTTCCTTAGCTAAACCTGCAATATATTCACAAAACCCATTCCAAAAGACATCCAAATTATAGATATCAAGTGCAGATACAGGATGATTATTAATTTCTTTATAAACAACCTTAGCGGCTGCTTTAGGGTCTTTCATCCACTCGCTTTTATATACACAGCAATTGCAGTTAATGTAGCTCAACCACGCAATCGTCTCGGCAACTTGTTTGATTACCTCTGAGTTATTAAAACAATGCTGGGAATCAGCGACCATTCTTTCTTGCGACATCTCCCTTGATAAAGAATGGATAAGTTTTTTAGCGAATCGGCATATTTCCCTGTCTTCTTTGCTTGTCAGGTTTATTTCTGATGCATATTCAAATACAGTTTTTCTTGACGACTCTAATTCAGTGCTTTGTTCCGTCAGTTGATTCTCAAGACCCTTTATCTTTTCCATCAGTATCGCTTCTACGCCTTCATTATTCACGTTCGTCTCCTGGTTATTACTTCCAATCATTACTTTTTATGCGGCTCTGGATAGTCGATAAACTTCACAGGGCACCTGTATTTACGCTCACCATCACTTCCTTTTTCAATTATGGTTGATTTTTTCGATCTAGCCATCCTGGGAAAGTCTTGGTGGAGATGTGCGGAATGCCGGAATATCGGTCCCATGCTTGCGATCTCTATAAGCCCTATAAAAGGATCATCTTCATCGTCACAGAAAAGAACAAAATCAACCTTGCTTTCGGGTAGTGGCTCTGTCATGTGGTCTAACTCGAAACCAATTTCAATAGGCTCCATGTCTTCGAACATGATAATTGTTACGTTATTGTGTTTCACTTGAGTTGGCCTCACAAGTCCTTATGTTTTTAATGAGTGCCACAATTAATGCCCCAACCGCAAAAACACTCGTGAGAACGCCTCCAGCCATTACTGGGTGCAAGGCTGGCTCTAACACCCCCGCCCACCAAGCTACCATCGCAAGGAAGACAACTAAAACTGCCGCTGCCGTGCTCTCATAAATATACGCATCTTGTGCCTTTACTGTCTTAGTTAAAGCCACCATCATCCACAATATCAGTGTTGACGTGAGAATAATTCCTAATATAAACAGCATGATTCCGCTGAAAACTATTGATGTGTCGTTATCTAGGATGTTTATAGTGTTCATTCAATCTCTCCGGCTTTACTTCCAATCTCCTAATATTCATTGCAAACTTACGGGTTAACCGTATAACACTCAGCATTAGCTTCAATACTTGTCGGTTGCTATTCTGCTTAACCCTGCGTGTTCAGCCACAAGCCGGTCAAATTCAATTACCGCTTCACTGTATGTTTTCTTGTAAATGAATGTTTCTTCTTTGGTTGCGGGGCCGACCAGCATCGCTTCGATGCACTTCATCTTTATATATTGTCTTTCGATTTTATAATCAGCCATCTCTATTTTTCTCCTTCGTTTAATTAACATGCGTACATTATACGTGATACATGTATCACTACACAAGAGGTATTTATCTTTCTTTCAGTATTTTTATAGGCCAGTTCGGGCAGGTTCGTGCCTTGCCTGTAGCTGGATCACACAACCAAGACCTCAGCGCATACAGGGATATCTCCCGGCGCGTCTCGGCGCTCAAAAAATCCGCCGCCTCTTGTTGTGATAGACCCAAGCTCTCTATGAGATCACGCAACGCCTCTCTGTTTCTAGGGTTCTTTTTTAATGCTGGCAAAGAGACAAAGAGGGCCGCGATAAATATTCCACTACCGATAACCCCAAAACTGGATTCTAGCTTTGTTTTTAACTTCGCTTTTGTCTTTTTTGTATCTGACCAGATCATCTCTTATTTCCAATCAGCTCGGCTTCGTCTTTTCATCGGGAAATGCGGCTTTTGTTTTTTAAGGTTACTTTTAATTTCCTCTATCATAATTAATTCTATTTCAGAAGTAGACCCAAGCTTAAATTGGTGTTTATTTAAAAAGTGTTCTGTGAACTTGACGCTCGATTCTTTTTCAGTGTATCCAGCAGATTTTAATACTCTCACTATAAGTTCTACGTCTCCTTTGGGGTCTAGTAACATCCTTCCATCTGAACACAAAATTAATACTGGAATATTACTGTAAATAACAAACGTTCTGCTTTCTTCATTATTCATACTTCTATCCAATTCTGATTTATACGTGCCTATTCATCAGTACGCCTTCGGCTTCGCCACCTTTAAACAGAAGCATACTTTTTGTTAGATTTGCCGCGACTTCAATACCATCAGCCTTCAATATCTTCTCTAGTAAACCCATGCTTACATGCATTCCTTCAATATGTATGGGTATATCACTTTTTATGAGCTAACATTATTGTGCCTAAACTCCTTATTAGAGATATTAATTACGGTCACTGTGTCATACATATTTATTCAATGCTTAGTCGTCCCGCTCATTTAATTTTACCCATACAGCGCATCAGAACAGCCCTTCTTTCGCCGAGCTTACATAGGCTTCTAACCACAAAATAAATAAGAAAACCAATACCCACCACCACAATAACACTAGATAAAATAAGATCTGTAACCACATCGCTATTTCCAGGTGAAGCCTGAAAAAACCAAAATGGCAAATTAAGCCTGCTAGATAAACTCCCACCAAGTGGAATAAGGTATATTCCAGCCATATAGGCAAATTGTACGCCTATAGAAATTAAGGAAAGAATAATAAAAAACACAAATAATAATTTAGGCAGCTTAGTCAGGCCAGATAGAGCCGTGCTTAACAGAGACATTACTCCGTATTTAAGATATTTAACGTTGCATTTGCCCACTTTATTCTCCGTGCACTGTGTTGCCTCTGTTCCAATCCAACGATGAGAATTTCGCCTCTACAATGTTATCCATGCCAAACATAATAACCATTAGGGACGTTATCCCCAGGGATACTAGAATGATAAAAGCATAATACAATCTCTTATCTAATTTTTTAATTACGTTTAAGTTATTTAATGCTTGTATTCGAAGTTGATCCAAAGCCTCTTGAGTGGGTGGATTGTCTTTTATATTTATGTTCAGTATTTCATTCATTGCAGTACCTCTTAACGATTCCAATCTTGGTTTAATGCTTCGTCTTCCGCGCCTTCCAACCTCCTATTTGTTTTCGGGCTATTCTGTTTCATATACGAAACCTTTTGATTACTTAACATGCGTCCAGTATACAGATACATGTACCCTAACACAAGCTATTTATAAGCTTCTTCTAAAATTTTTATCGGCCAATCCGGGCATGTTCGCGCCTTATTCGCCGCAGGATTACAAAGCCAAGACCTTACCGAAGCCAACGAAACATCCCGTCTCGTCTCAGCGCTTAAGACCTCCGCGACCTCCGGTTGCGATAATCCAAACTCCTCCATAAAAGTACGAAGAAGCTCCCGATTCTCAAGATTCTTTTTAGTGGCCACTAACCACCCTCCTGCCGAACAAGCGCGGCAGGGATAGCCGCGCAGGGCACAGGGATTGTGCCGCCAAGCTTAAATATATTTTTATTTTCCACCTCTGCCCTCTTATTCACTAATAAATAGCCGTGTGTTTCGCGTGTGTGCGTAACGGGATTTAATTTCATGGGTTGCGAACTCTTGAAAATAGCTTTCCAAACACCTCTTCTAATTTTGCCTCCTGCGGCCTTACCTTGCGCTCCAACGTTCTTTTTTGTTTGATCCCTGTTACCGCCATTAGATCTTTCCATCCACACCCGTTTTCGTATAACGCTCTCACATGGCTATCACGAAAGCTCGAAGGGGTTGCTCCATGTAGATCAGCCCTCTTAATTAGGCGTTTTATTTGCTCAGTCATGGATCGAGGCTGGTAGTTCCCGGAACCTTTTTTGCGAGGCGACAACTTATAGGGGTTGCCGCGATCGTTAAGAAAAAACTTACTTTCTGGATCAAGACCTCTATATGCCGGTATGTTCGAGCAACCTTTATTGTTACTAATTCTATTCAGAATATAGTCTTCGAAAAAAGGAAGTATATGGTTTTCTGTATAGCATTCGCGAGGCTCACCGTTAAATGCAAAATGACCAGACAAAACCCAGATGCGGTAAAACTCCCCGTTTTCTGCAATAACATTTTTTATAGGAAGCATGGATAGTTCGTATAGGGTTAGACCCCAATACATCGCGCCCATGATCAGAGCCGTGTTTCTAGGCCCATGAGGAAGAGCCGCGTTGTTATCAATCAATTGTTGAATATCCGCCTCAGTAAACAGTCGTTCAGTGGTCATTCAATACCTATTTATATGTCACATTTGCTCATTATATGCGTTTTGTGACAAATTAGCACACTAGAAAACTTTACTCGGAATACAACTATTGCGTCTTGTGACACTTTGATGGGCTGTTTTCTGGGCTTTCCCACCTAAAAGCTAATGGGCGCACCCCTTCATTGGAATATTCGGGCCTGTGAACCGCCTGGAACGACTTCACCCACACCACCAAAAGAGGTAGGTTAATATTCTACCCCCCTTATTAGGTAGTCTTTTATATTTGAATTATTTTTCGACAAATAATTCAAGCAGACCCTTGTGGGTTGATCTATACAATATCTATCAGACAATTTAATTGGTA
>JAUTBV010144188.1:0-11103 GCA_032361325.1 Lepetodrilus fucensis | reverse complement strand
ATGAAGGCAAACTGATTACTTTATATGGACATGTGCATGCTTTTTTTTTGCCGCATTTAAGTAATATTTTAAACATCGAGTTGTGCTTAGGGTCACGAAATATGGATGTCCGACCATATATATCATACCACTGAGATGTCCCCTTGCATTGACATAATTAAGCAAATAACAATACGACCATAGTCAGGTTGTCTATCAGTAGACTACAGGGGGTTGAAGTAGATATTTGTCTACCAAACAGCGGTGGATAGGTTTTTGGAAGTACAAACATTATTTTATGTATGTCAAGTGAATGAATTTTGCAGTTATAGCTAAGAATTAGTCCAAAACAACCATACATATCTGTGATATTATGCCTTTAATGTAGCTATAATATAAATGTTGTTGGTACTCACAATCTGTACAGACTGAAGGCGATGACCCCCACGAGACCGGTGGCAGTGGCAGCGGTGGCCACCCTCATCGGGAGAACTGCGGAGCTGTCTGAACCCTGACACACTGCAATACAAAACACGTAAGTGACCTTTAACCTCAGCACGGAAGTGACCTTTAACCTCGAAGACTCTTAGCTGGTGCTGGTGCTACTGCTGCTGCTGCTACTACTACTACTACTTCTACTACGACTACTACTACTACCACTACCACTACTACTACTACTACTGATGCTACTTCTACTACTACTACTACTACACTGCCACCACTACTACTACTACTACTACTACTACTGCTATTACTATTACTATTGGCTACTACTACTTCTATAACAATAATGCATATTTATAACGCGCCTCTTCCACGTCGTACACATGGTCATGGCACCACATTATTACCCCGGTCAATGCATCTTTGTGCACTCATTCCCTAGGGAGTATAAAATCCAAGCTGTCATTCAAGGGTCTATAATGTTATCATTCTCATGTCTATCTCATCTACTACTACCACCGCTACTACTACGGTATACAACTATTACTACTACCAATACCACTACTACTACCAATACCACTACAGCAACAACTACTACTACAACAACTACTACTACAACGATTACGACGACGATTACGACGACGACTACAACAACTATACTCCTATAAGTATTACTACTACCAGCACAGTTACAAAATCTAATTTAGACAAACGCAGGCCTACGAACCTGTTGGTTCAACGGTTGTTTCCGGAAGAGGCGTGGTCGTTGGAACGGGACCGCAGTCATCCACCACGATGTACACAGTCGCTTCGTCCTTCATACTGCTGACCACAGAATCAGTCACCACTACCGATATTGCGTGGAAGCGGTCGTTCCCGAAGTTGTTCGTCGGGGTATTTAGGACAATGGCTCCCGTTGATGACGTAATGGTGAAGAACGTTCCGGAATAGTCCTTAAAGCTGTATTCCGAGGTTCCGGCGGTGTCGATGTCGTCTGCTGTCAGCGTCAACACGTCACTTCCTTCTTGCGCCGAACAAGAAACGGAAGCCGTGAAGAACTCTTTCGTAAACACGGGAGGATTGTCGCTCTCGTCGGTCAAGGTCACTCTGATGGTGGCCTGGATTGGCGTGCTTTGATCCATTGCCTTGACAAGGATGTCGTAATATTTGTTTCCGCCGGTGCCGGAATCTGCGTCCAGAGCTACGGAAGTCACCAGACGGCCGCTGACTGGGTTCATTCTGAAATGTCCGCTGGCATCTTTTGACTCATCTGAAATAGACATTTCGTTTTAAAATTGGGATGTTTGAGTCGCTCCGATTGGTACTGACAGACCAAGGATGATACTGTACTGCCATTCTATATCATTGTTATAGAGCAAACATGTATCATATTTTCTTTCACTTATTTCACATTTCAAATGAACAGTATATTCGCGTCAGAAAGGTAAATTGAAGCTGGGCTTCTGCGTTTTTGGCTCATAAGTCCAGTCGTTCTACCTATCCCGCTACTACCCATCCCTGGAATAGATTGACGTTTGTACGTTATGTTGATGACGTTCACACCATTGCGTAGCAGTAACACAAATGCAATTAGTGCCATGCCAAATTACAATTACAATGAATACAATACAATACAATACAATGAATGCAAATGTAATCTATAACGTAATCTATAACTAAATATTTGAGTAGGGGTAGATTACCAAATATTACAGAATTTAGCGTTGTATTTTTAAACAGCACGTTATAACGTTACTACATCAACACCTACTAACTTTTGATATGTTATTAAGGGGTGGATTCTGATCACAAAACAGTAGAAAACATTTCTGTTGCAATTTGTGGTGGGTGTTTCGCTATTTTGACTGGACTAATATATTACATAGATACATATGAAATACCTTGACACGTTGTATCATACCAATATATAATACACTGTAATTTCCAATCTAACAGGCTGACATTGTACAATGATTGGAGAACCATGCCATACACGTTTCAAATTACCGGTGTATTGTACTTGAACGGAAGTAATAATAATACAGTAAGAAAAACATGTTCTTATAATAAATAAATACTCGAGGATGCATCAATGGTAATTGTTCATGGTTTCACATCAACAACAGCAACATAATAACATTAAAATATTTAATAATACGAGTTTCTCAATATGTTAATCTGGGTCACACTGTCAACGATCAGGACCCCGGATTACCCACGGGATACGACCCGGCATCATTCGTGGCAATCCATAGAAGTCAGAAATGCCTGATAATTCGTAGTAGTACTTGTATGTCCGTGGAATGTTTTAGCGTTTTCAAACATTAATCACGGATCGGACAACCGTAGGACATCCTTACTGATCCGTAGAAGAACGTCTTAATCAGTAATAAACCGTACTTATCTCCACTTAATCGTAACACTCCGTACTAGACCGTACTACTCCATACTAAACTGTACCGTTGTCAACTAGCCTTTATCCTTCCTTGTATTGGGAAAACCGTAGTTAAACATCACATCGCCAGTTAAACCGTGGTACACCACCACTATCTGGGCCTAGGGGTTATCTGCGAGTTGTTCAACTGTCGTGGCTTCGGCGAGGCGATCATTGACAATGTGGCCCAGGCTTTTTGCAAAATATTACATATGAGAAAATAATTCTACCTTCAAACATATTAAATTCAGTGGATGATCCCATTGTCTGATTACAAATAAATATAATTAGTTCAACTACATGTGCACACGAAACAATTTGAAACTGTTGGTACTCAATATAAATACATTATCTGCAACATAAGCTTTCACCAAGTTTATAGCAAGGTATCGAATAAGACACACAAGAACATATGGATGTCACTGGTTCAATGTTTTCCATTGGTAATGTCCAGATCAAAATCAGATCAAATGTCTTACACCTTGGTTACAAACATCTGACTACCGTGGCACTAGGGAGAAAGTTAAACATTGCATTATGCAGTTTAACACGATATATTACACGCGTCCTTTGAGGACATGACACCCCGATTATTTGAAGTGAAATAGACAGTCTCCTCCTCGAATTTGAAATCAAAGAAAGTTTGCATTTGGAACAGTTAACAGTTTCATGCGAGTCAGATATACTAACGTTTGTATTTGGGTCTCCCAACGGATTGAAAATGGTATACATGCAATGTCCGTGATTCATCTACTGGTGCATGTGTACCTGCTTGTTCTTCTGGAACGTGAACAGCCGCTGTTATGGTCTGCGTCTTCCTATAGGACATGATATATCGCCCATCTCTCAGGCGTCCGACACCCTTCGCTAAGCCTACAAATGGACCTACAAGCAGTCCTTCAAAGAATATGATGACTGAGAGTTGCTGTAAATACCACACCTTGACACGGTCAGTCTGCGTGTCCACGAACCTGTTGGTCATCACACCAATCAGGGCGTTTATCATTAGCAGGAATGTTGTCACCATGAATATCGTAAAGACGACAACTGCTAGGACCTGCTCGTTCGTTTTTAGGAGATCGCCGAAATCAGTCAGTCCGATCATCAGTTTCCCCATGTTCACAAGAGAGTAGCCGAAGTAAGTGAAGTCCTCAGATACGCTAGCAGTTCCAGGGTATCCAAATATTGAATGCATGCAGACGGAGAACGTGAACAACTGCATTGACAGCAGAATTGCGAAAGGGAGTACGGCTTTAATCAAAGCTTCGTTTAGTAGCACAATGTACACGCTGGTGTATTGAAATATGCGAATGAAAAACATCATCATCCACGTTCCAAGGATCAACGCAAGTAGTATAAACCATTTGTTTTGAACTGGTCGGCGCAGGTTTATGACTGAATCAGCAATGATGCAAAGTGCAAACACGATGGTGAGAACCCTGTACACTCCGTTGTGGTGCACTGCCATCAATTGGAAAGGCTGCTTGGCGATCATGCATCTAAGGACTTCTTGCAGGAGGTAAATGAAGCCAAATAAGAGGTTAAATACACTTGAAATCAAGACAAAGGATCTGAGAACATCCATGGATGACCATATTGAAACTGTTCCCTCGATCAACGCCGACTTGCCAATAGTATGGAAGAACAGCAGCACCATCCACATAAAGTGAAATGCAAATGACGGATATATGAAACGTCTATAAGAGTGCCACTTCCTTTGTATGAGGGCGTTGAAGACATCCTGTCTTAGAACAACTGTGGCAGTAGGGAGAGGTTGGCAGCAGAGTAATTCTGCGATGGATTGTGTTTTGTGGTCAGGTATTTTCTTCCTCTTCTTCTCCAAGGCTTCCCGTTCTTTGTGTAACCGAGTTTCTTCGACTTCCATGTCCTCAATATATACATCAATATCGATGACAGACCTTAGCATATTTTTCTTAAGTTGTATTTCGGCTTCATTCTGACTTTCTCTGATCGCTAAACTCTCTTTAGCGTAGTTTTGTTGTCTATCCTCCTTGTAGGTTTCCTGTTTCTTGTTTAACTTTCCAAGTTGCTCGTCTCTATTCGACTTGCTATGTTCTTTCAACTTCTTTGCATAATACGTATTCTTTTTATCAAGTTTGTTCTTCTTTGCCTGTGTAATGTTTGACTGCTGTACTCTATAATGTTTTTTAATTTGACTAAGACTATCTCTATACTGAATACCATTGGAGTACTCTTCTTTAAATGTTTGTTCATCTTTGATCAGTTTATCCTCTTTTGGTTTCAACTTGGCTCTCTCGTCCTGGGCAAGGAGCATGAGGTTGACCTTATCGATGTCAGTGACGTCTATGCGTCGTAGTTCGTAGATATCGTCATGTTCCTGCACTTGGACGTATATATTCTGCAAATGTAGAAAATAGTGGAATATTTCCGTACATCCAAATTCTGTAGCTAACTGCAAGGCTGTTTTGTGGTCAGTGTTCCTTGCGAAGAAGATTTCTCTCTTACTTTCAATACGCAGCAAGTCGTTGTCATCGAGCTCTCGCATCACTTCAATAGCCCTCCCTTCTAGATGTGGAAAGCACTTGATGAACCTCACAATTGTGTGGAATACAGTCTCGCTTCTGAAGTTTCTCACCCCCAAGGAATCCACATCCAAATTGCTCAAAAGTTCGTCTATCATCCTGCGGTATGTTCTCTTCTCGCTCACTTCAGAAGGACTTCCGGTATTGTTCCCGACATTTATTAGACACAAAACTGCTACGTGCAGAGGGAGTTGTCCCATGAACACCGTTCCCCTCATTCTCCTTCCTATTGGTTCCTGAATTTGTCGCTTTTCATTCAAGTCTTCATCAAATAGAACGATGTCCGTACCGTTTAGCAGATCAGTCATGCCAGCCAGTGTGCGCTGCTTATGTACATCCAGCATGTGTTTGACCATGACCTTGTTCCCATAGGCCACGGCAATGTGGAAAGGGGTCAAGCCCAGGTATTTCTTCCTGTTGTCAGGCCACGTTCCAATGTCTCTGATGATCAGGTTTGGAATCTCTTTGGACAAATATTTTGCCGTTTCCATCTTGTCAAAGCAGACTGCAAGATGTAGGAACGTGTGTCCCCAGAGTTCCTCTCCGTCGTCCCCCTCGCCGTCGATCTTCCTGTCAGCGTTCATGTCGTCGTTCAGTCTGTACATGTACTGTGGTACCCGCTCTCTAATACTCGCATCGCTCTCCACAAGGTGCGTTAGAATTGCTTTACATTCAAGGTCATTGGATTCTTTGCTGATCAGCCGACTGGCGAATGACTCGAATTTAGTCCAGTCTATTAACATAAAACGATATATGTTTAGAGTATTGTTAACGGAAAGGTCAATTAAAACTTGGTCATTTCATATCATAAATATATTATATTATGATTTTATGAAAATGTATACATTATCATTTCGATTAAGATATTGCAGTATGTTGATCGAATTAGATTTCTTTCAGAACCATTGTTTGTTTAAATGCCACGGTAAGTTTACTATAATTTGTGTTCACCAGTTTAAATGATAATGTATAATGTATCCATATACTTTTTTCAAACGGTTAACTATGACTCACTTTCATGCCTATATTAATAGTATATAATAACACACACGCACTCAGAAAGAGACGCAAATGCATACGAACTTGTACACAAACATATACACGCGCGCATACATGCACACCTACATACTCACCTTTAATAACTGTCTGTATTTCGCTATGTTTCAGACGAGTGGCATATGGGCGATTCTCGTTCCTTTCCTCTCCAAATTCTCTTTTCTTGAAAAACACACAACAGTTCAGTACAACAGTGGAAAGATACCACGAAGTAACCACGAAGTAACCACGAAGAGTACAATTTTGTCTTTTCGAACTCCAGATAAAACTATTAAAATGCTATGGTAATTTCCAATCTCTTCAACATAACACAGTACCTCAAAATATCATTTCAAAACATTATCGTTCAGACATCTGTCAATTTCCTGTATATTCCTTTGCCGTCAAACATCATCAGAAAAGGTACAGCGTACACAATCATTTGTTTACCTGTACGAGCTCCTTGTAAACTTTCTCTTTAGCTCGTTTCACATTAGAAAGCAACTTCAGATAGCCTCTGCTGCTATCCGGATCAATGTCCTCTAGTCTGGCTTCCGGGGCCTCTAGCTTTGACAATGTCCTCCTGGCGTACTTGGACAACAGTTTGGCCTCTCGTAGTCTTGTCGCGGCTTCAAATGTGTCCGTGAAGATGTGTTTCTCCACGCTCTTCCTCTCGTACTCTTCAATTTCTTCATTTATTGCAACTATTGCTGGATGACCTAATAAATTATATACAATACTCTTTAATGAGGGTTACCTAGACACTGTCATATTCTAGGGATCTCATCTATGAAATGGTTCAATTCTAATCTTAGCAATAATATAATCTATGGTCTAATCTTAGTAATAATATAATCTATGGTCTAATCTTAGCAATAATATAATCTATGGTCTAATCTTAGCAATAATATAATCTATGGTCTAATCTGAGTTATGATGTAATCTATGGCTAATAGGGTTGGAGGTAATGAATATAGTAGAGACCGATATTTTTCACAGTATTTTAGAACGAAAACTTCACATGCATGTACCTTTACTTGAACTACCTGCTAATATAAATATCTACACAGAAGCACTTAGACAGACAGTGAGGGAACGAGACCGAGAGAGCGAGACAAGGGAAGGCAGACGGTTGATATTAATAGAAACAAAATATGAATTGATGTAAGTAAATGTGCTATCAATCATATAATGTTATGTAGGCGTCAGACAAGGACATACATTATCGCCAGTTTGATTTTACCATTATACATAAGTAAATGATATTGGTTTCTTTTGGCATTAAGCCCGGTCTTTCACTATGAAAATCGGATGATAATTGATAATGTTTCACTAGTAGTAGTAGTAGTAGTAGTAGTAGTAGTAGCAGTAGCAGTAGCAGTTGTTGTTGTTGTTGTTGTTGTTGTAGTAATAGTAGTAGAAGAAGAAGAAGTCGAAGAAGTGTAGTAGTACTCGTATTATTATTACTATGAATATTATATATGTTCAGTAGTAGTAATAGTAGTAGTAGTAGTAGTTGTAGTAGTAGTAGTATATAACATCACGTTATGTTGGTCCTAAATGTACCTACGGACGGATGAACATTAACTAACTTCGGATTATGTCTTGTATCTCGCTCAGCAGTAGGATAGTCTCAAAGCCGTACGGTCTCTTCTTATTTGTAGTATTCAGGGCTGACTGAAATATAGTTCTTATGAGTACATGCTTATCTGTAAGGTGCATGTAGTTGCTTGTTCTTCAACATTAATCGTTGCGTTTTTAGATCGCCATCACTGTAATGTGTATTCTGTAAATATACGCCTGGGCTTATTAACTCAATCTTTACTGTCAAGTTGTCAACATAGCTGTAGATTAATACGGGGCTGAATTTTTCTTCACACGTTGTATCACTTATACATGATGACTTATATGAAAATGTTGCGCTGATTAAAGAAGAACAACTTTCTTATATAGCGATATAAATCGTTTACTTCTCGGGTGTATGTATACCAATTTGATATATCAAATGACATGTCTATACATTAATACTAGTAGAATGATAACGTTAACTTCGAATAGAGACTGAAACTAGATCTAAGTGTTATCTCTGTATTTTTCCCCACTGGTAGAACAATCATTACATATTACATCATTAGTTTCCCACTCGTACTAAAATCACAGAATGGTATCTCATTCCTTACCTCATTGGGAGTAAAATCACTAAATATTACCTCGTTCTTTTTAATGGGAGTAAAATCACTAAACACAATTACCTCAGTTTGAGTAAAATCACTATTCGTTTTTGTCAGCGTGGCCAGCTCGTCCAGCAGAAGCGTCTGATAAGCATCACCGCAGTCGTCGTCGACGTCTTCCAATCTGGCTCTTTCGTCGTGTAAAAAAGTCAAAGTTTCTCCTGCTTTCTCCAGAATCTCTCGCTCACTCATATTTTCCAAATCCACCAGCCAATGATTTAGATCCAATGTAACCACGTGCCCTATAATTACCACACAAAATATATACAAATATATAGCAAACTGAGCATGGCGATGATCTGGGCAGTGTTAGAAATTCAGAAAATAACAAGGTGGCCCTTCTCCATAGGAACAATGTTAATGGAGGTCAAATCTGTAATTTGCGGGGTTCCATATATACTTTGAACTTTGCAGATTCTTAAATGACTCCCAGGACCCTCTTCAATGTGAACACTGCCTCTGGTTATTAGCCTAACTGTTTTAAATCATGGCTTTAAAATCAAGTTCTGTAATGTTACTTAATGCAGCCATTTCACATCATAATATTTGCCTTTGATGACGTTCTCAATGTCTGTTAATGCCAGTCTGGTGCTATACACAGGGCATCGATAAGTCCGTCCTGGTAACTGAAATAAGACATAAAACTGATCACGACCACAGACATCATAAATGTACCGACATTGTATCAAGACGTCCGTTTAACTATTCTTTATAATAATGTGTAGCAATGGTTAACCAAAGACTGGCAAAATCATATTTGCGTTCAATATTACATTTTTTTCTAAATATACAATTAAGGTAGATTTTTCATTTCGGTTCCAACAGTTCATGTAAAATAGTTAATTGTGTTGGTTGTATATGTGTACACCTAATTAATAGTATTGTCCATGAGGTATTAGATAAATACAAATAAGTGTCCAGCATTGAGTACAGTATCATAATTATAGATAAATAATGAATAGTAATATTATCGTGTTATCTTATACTAGAGACTCACCCAACTAGTTCTTTGCTTGTTCCCTTTTATTTCCTTTTCCCTTTTGTTCATAGTCAGTAACGTACAATACTGTTTCATGATAGAAGGAGTGACGTTATCTAGTAAGCTGCTGCAAAGTTCATAAATGCCTTGGTTTACACCGTCTGTGTTGCCTTTATCCAACGCCTTGTTCAATGCAAGGACTGCCTGGTGAGCTGAGAACATTTACACATAGGCATTTAACATAGCATATCGTATATGGACTAACCATACCATGCGTTGACCATCTGTCGTCAATTACAATTCTTCTAACATAATCAATACTTACTATGAATGGTGTTCTGTATTTCTTCTCGAAGCAAAAGGCCTTGAATGCATCCATCATGTGCATTCCCTCTCTGGTATAGCAACAAAAATATATGTCATTAGCTATTAAGAACTTATTCAACAAGTCAGTCTTAGTATGGTATGGGTTTGAATTATGCATGTACTATTTAGCATATTAGTCAGTGCGCGTACATGTACACCTGTCTTGTTAGTTCTCTCGCATGCGTGTGATTCATGCCACGTCTTCAACTCATACTTGCATAATGCTGTTAGTATGAGTTAATATAACGGACATATATAGACATACACATTACTCAAACGACCCACGGTGGTATACGACCATGGTACATGCACTTCTAAATATACGTAAGTATATATAGCATCCTCGCACCCCAGCGGCACTTACTTCCGTTCATGGCTGATTCCATGTTGTACCACAGCAAGTGAGTCCTGAACGGAATTAAGTACCCCCTGGAGTGCGAGGATGATAGTATTATACTAAGTATAGCAGCTGAGATCGATATTTGTGGAAGGGGTGCAATGGGCGTTACTACATTTGTCATCATTTACCAAAATCTTCATCCAAAACTAGTTGTAGTTAATGAAAACCAGTGTTGACATTGCAGAAATTTAGTGCTGGGCGAGATATCGACAATGGAGTATTTTCATAATGTGGTTCTTTTCACTATATACATACGTTTCGTAGCCCTCTTAGCTTTTCTATCCTGGCTTCGTGGAGCACGTTGTGGTAGCCGTGGACATCCCTGACGACGTCCTGACCAGCTGCGAGACTGACCACCAGCTCGGGGAGGTCTTTAAGCGTAGCATGCTTGTTCTCCAAGGCCTTCTTGGTCGGCGTGTAGTCAGTGGGATATTTTACTCTCACAGCATAGTTGAGGGCAATTATAGCCGTGTGAGCTGAATTAAACAATTAGGTGCTGAATAGTGAGAAAGAATACTAAAAACTTTGAAGATATTCAGTTATTTTATAATCTATTGAGAGAGGGAGAGAGAGAGAGAGTATGTATGTATGTGTGTGTGTGTGTGTGTGTGTGTGTGTGTGTGTGTGTGTGTGTGTGTGTGTGTGTGTGTGTGTGTGTGTGTGTGTGTGTG
>JAUTBV010144177.1:0-11103 GCA_032361325.1 Lepetodrilus fucensis | reverse complement strand
GTTACCCGTCCTCGTACATGTTGGCCAGTGATCGATGATATACATCTTGAAAAACAAACAAAAAGTAACACGACATGTGGACGTGCAATGATAAAACGTTACCAGTCCTCGCTGAAAATAATTCGTCGCGGGAGTGCGGACGGGCTCTATTTCGAACACTGCAGATAGCCACTAGGTGGGCTGTTTATGAATCCCTGAAGTATTCAAATAAATATTGTTTAAAAAAAAATGTGTCCATATTTTTGTTTAGTAAATTGCGACTTCTTTTGCTTAATGTCATGTTTTTTTTAGTTTTATTCAATGTCTTTTTATAAATGTTTCAGACCTTCACCACACAGGAAACCATCACAAATTCAACATCGGCCAAACAGTGGTTTCTTAATTCAGCGAAAGATGTAAGTTTAGCATTTTCATTGTGATTAAACATGTGTTAATTCTTTAGAGAGAAAAGATCCATATATAATATATATTTTAATTTAGCAAATTTTGTAAAGTCT
The DNA here is from genome assembly GCA_032361325.1 of Lepetodrilus fucensis. NCBI lineage: Eukaryota > Metazoa > Mollusca > Gastropoda > Lepetellida > Lepetodrilidae > Lepetodrilus > Lepetodrilus fucensis. Next base: position 10,606 of record JAUTBV010144177.1, on the reverse strand, counting down.
ACAATAAAAGTAAAAAGTACTAATTACAGTATGTTGACAAATGATTTGTTTTAAATTTCAGGAGAAGGCTGTAGCCAAACACTTTGTGGCTCTTTCAACAAATGTTGTGAGTGTTATATTCCAGATATGTTTTTATGTTGCTTATTGAATTACGCGGAGCAATTAATTGAAAGAAATTAATTGATAGAAATCTACAATACACATGATGTTTGTTCTGAAAAGTCCATTGTTTCTGATCTTCAATTTAATGTTTATTTCAGGAACTAGTGAAAGGCTTTGGAATTGACGAGAAAAACATGTTTGGTTTCTGGGATGTAAGTTTTAATTTACTATTATTAGAATGAATTTCCAGTAAAATGAAGTCGTTGAACATGGGTGAACATTTTCCGCAGGATGTAAAGCTATGAATAAATCAGAAAAATGTATAAATAGATGTTTAAAATTAATTAGTTGAAATGTATCATTATGTTGACTAGACATTAAAGATACATGCAATATTGTCATAGAAAGGTTCCATTAACCCCTCCATGCTGAATGCAACCTGATATGACCAAAAGGGCTGTACCTGTGCCTAATCCAGCAGGGAGAGGGTTAAATCTACTTTGATGTACAATATTTGACTGGAAATTTTACAAGGAGATGAGTTCTACAGAATTAATTTCCCACCAATTTTTATATATTTCCTGGACGATACATTTCCTACATTATGACTCTTCATCTATTTCAGTGGGTGGGAGGCCGATACTCTCTCTGGTCTGCTATTGGTCTCTCTATTGCTCTCTATATTGGTGAGTTTAACCATCATGTAGTTACGCTGTAGGTGATGCCCTTATATCTTGTCTAGATGGGGACAATATTCTAGATGGGGGCAATGATTGCTTCATTCTGTTGTCAGGTAAACATTGGTTTCAATAGGTGCTGGCAATAGGTGCCGGGGTATTTCCCTAATTTTGCTGTCTACTTTCAATCTTGCTGATACTACTTTGTAGATGAAAGTATGATTTATGCAGGTCTTTTGCCTCATACTTTTGCTACTCTGCCACCTACTTCCAATTCTACTGAAACCACTGGGTAAAGTTCCTAGGTTGCTAATTATTAAGAATGCAGTATGTATTAATTGCTTTCCCATTTGTCAAAAAATCATATTTATGTGGACATTATGTTTGCATACTGCTTTTATCTGCTTACTGTAAATAATAATTATGTCAATGTTTATTCTCTCCAACAGGAATGGATAATTTTGAGCAACTTCTCGAAGGAGGACATTTCATGGACAAACATTTCACAACGACACCACTGGAGAAAAATGTAAATTTCCCAATTGAAGCTTACCATAACCTAACATTGAATGATTTTCATACACTAATGTGATACTGTATATATTACCCGGCTAAGATTTTATTATAATAGAAAGTTGCATTTATACAATATACATATACCCATACATCTGCAGCCAGAATTAGTCCATTGTATTATAATGATATATGTTTGTTGTATCTGTCATCAGGTTCCTGTCATTTTGGCCCTGCTAGGAATCTGGTACAGCAATTTCCACAAGGCTGAGTCTATTGCCCTGCTGCCCTATGACCAGGTACTGATGTGACATGGATTTCATTTGCTGTTCTATTTAGTATAGTCTAGGGGTAGAAATAATAAATAAATATAATTTAAAAAAAATAAAAATAATAATAATACAAGTCCCAGTAACAATAATAAAATAATAATAATTATAGCTATATTAAATCATGGCTACCTATCGCCAGCCATGAGACCTTGAAGCAGTGTTGGGCATATAAAGCAAGTGTTGATATTCATACAGGCATGGGCAAATTATGATGTTATGAATACAAACATTACTACATTCACATATGCATGTGTTCACCGTACAGTCTGCTGTATCAGTGTTCAAGTGATATTTAGCCTTTGCAACATGAACACGCCTTTGAGGATCTTGCAGATTGCGTGAATTGGCAACATAGTTCTACACATTTGTAACCATTTCTATATAAATCTAGCGGGGCAGGATGTAGCGCAGTGGTAGAGTGTTGGACTTCGGAGCTAAAGGTTCCAAGTTCAAATCCCGCCCAGGGGGCCCGGCATCAATGTTCGCGAAAGTTACCTTTCTGACGCAATATTGATAGGATGCACTGACTGTAGAGTGGCAATGCAGTTATCATCCTTGGTCTTGTCAGTACCAGCCGGTGCTCGCAGGTTTACTGCAACATTCAGCGTTGCGGGTTTCCTCCTGCCCTAAACTGACAAGTGAAAGATTCTAGAAAGCGACTTTAAACCCCAATACAAAAAAAATAAAAAATAAATATATATATACATGTATATATACATCTAGCATTATAGAACTTGGTTTTGATGCCATGATTTAAAACAGTTAATGACCTCAGAGACTGGTTTCACCTCAGAGAAACCGTCTCCTCGGTCATTAACTATATAGTAAAACTACTAAAAGACTAAAAGTTGATTGTTGTCATTGCATGATAGACCCTTGTCACAGCTACATGACAGTGTGTGCGCGTGTTTCAGTACATGCACAGGTTCGCAGCCTACTTCCAGCAGGGAGACATGGAGAGCAATGGGAAGTACGTGACTCGGAGTGGAAAGGACGTCGACTACAACACCGGACCCATTGTATGGGGAGAGCCGGGGACCAACGGACAGCATGCATTCTACCAGCTGATACACCAGGGTTAGCTGTTAGATATCATAATGCAGATTTTAATTATTAAGATTATTGGGAGTGTTTGAACTTATTACTGTTGAATATATTATTTGCTATTATTAACTCTCTATGAATTACGGTACTAGTTTTATATCACTTTTTTGTTTTGTATTTCCAAGAGTTATTATTTGTACAAAATAGACATAATTACCAAGACTCATTTGACAGAAATTATGTATGTTAATTATCTATGTGTTCCTTGGCAGTTTATGAATAATACTGAATTTCTTTAATTTATTTCAGGAACTCGTCTTATTCCCTGTGATTTCCTGATGCCAGTAGAGACCTACAACCCAGTTCAGAATGGGCTCCATCACAAGGTGATTCATTAGAAATTATTTTTAGCCTGTTGCTTGGTCCTGCTGAAATTTCATTTTCTGCAGCATAGCTAAAAGGCTATACCACTACAAAATTTACAACAGTCCATACAATGTCATGTTATGACTTATAGCACTACAATTGTTCTGCAGGAATAGAACTTTACCTTTCAAAGCTACTAGCCTGAATTATGATTCGAATAACAAATTTGTTACAAAGCCTTAAATTTCTAGTAGTTCGGGCTAGCGGGCTAGCGTTAAGATCGATCCCTGTTTTGTGGAACAGGACAAGATTGTGTTTTATGAAAGGGCCATACTGTAACATACAGGAGTTATGACTCTCGTAGCGCTACAATTGTTCTGTGGAACTGACCCCAGGCCTAAATTGGAGCATGCGTCAAGCTTTGCTACAGCAGGAAATTTATACCAAGTACCGGTACAACCCTTTCGTGAAACACAGACTAGGATAAATCCAGTTTCTAGCATCCAGCCTAACAGTGATCATGTGAAGATGATGAGGTGGCATGCCATGAACTTTGTGTTGTAGATCTTACAATCCAACTTCCTGGCTCAGACTGAGGCTCTAATGAAGGGAAAGACGCAAGCCGAGGCGGAGGCTGAGCTGAAGTCGTCTGGAATGGCGGCTGACAAGGTTGCACACATCCTACCCCATAAGGTAATCACCTTGTCAATGTAATTTTTGACCAACGTGTAAAACCTGGCTACAGTATTTTTTTTGTAGGTACAATTTCATGCTCAAAACATTCTAAAAATGAATTCGTACTACAAAAATGTTTCACAACTTCTGGGCAAGTATGAAATTACATTTGGTGCAATTCGTTAGAAAGTATTATTCCACTTATCAATTTTATCAACTTTTCCTTTTAGGTGTTTCAAGGCAATCGGCCGAGCAACTCCATCATTTTCCAGAAGTTGACACCATACATGCTGGGAGTCATCATTGGTATGTAACTACCAGTTCCAATCGCTACCTCGCCTCCATAGTCGTTGGATATGGGTGAAATATTCCTGCTGCGACGTCATAATTCATTCATTCTCTGTTCTCTCAGCTTTTCACATCGAGCAAAGTTGCTAAAACAGAATGTAACCTATGAACGTTTTCTTCTATTTTGTTTTACAGCAATGTACGAAATGAAGATATTTACACAGGGAGTAATTTGGGACATCAACTCGTTCGATCAATGGGGGTAAGTACGGATTAGTATGGACTAGTACGGAGTGCTATGATTAAGTAGAGATAAGTACGGTTTATTACGGATTCGTAAGGATGTATAGTTGTCCGATCCGTGATATATTTTGAAATTCCACTACAATTGATCAGGCTATTGTTTCTCGAAGCTCTCTTAGCCGCTAAGGGACCATAGCACCACTCTCTTTGCCGATAGCTAATACATTGCTATGGTCCCTTAGAGGCCAAGTGAGCTTCGCGAAATGATACCCAGGGATGTAATTACGGACATGTACGGATCACTACAGTGGATGGTGGATCATATATCTGCGGCTAAGCCGGGGTCCCGATCCTTGGACCTCAGGCCTCAAAGTTACAAATTTTAACAAGGACCTAAAAACACTGAAAATAAGAGAAACATGGGTCGCCAAAAGCAAAATTAAGGCGCCGCGGCGAGCAAATTAGTTACTAAATTGAGCCATGGACAGTGTGACCTAGGCTATCTGGTTGGTTTCAGGGTGGAGCTAGGCAAGCAGCTGGCCAAGGTGATCCAGCCAGAGCTGAATGGACCCTCGCCAGTCTCGTCCCACGACTCCTCCACCAACGGCCTCATCAACTTCTTCAAGTCTCACAGGAAGTGAACCCAGACACTTAGAATTCCTCAACGCTCCAGTGCTGTATAACCTCGTCTTTTCATGCTACCCGAGTCTGTAGTGTTTGAATTGATTTGCACGATTATATTCGTCCTCTGCTGGTGTTAATTATAATTAATCATGTAAAACTAGTTTGAATTTCAGGCTCGCAGTTTCCAAATCATTCCTTCAGTATTTATCCAATAGCTCAAGCTAGGCTCCGTTTATCCTAGTCCTTATTTGTCAACCGTAAGCAGCATTGAAAAAAAAAGTTCTGAAGAAATACACAAGATCAGTAGTGAAGATCTAATAACAAATTGCTGTATCCAGGTTGAATGTTAAAATTATTATGCAATGTAAATTTCGTTCTTGCAAGTGAAGCTTTGGCAAGTGGAAATTAATATAATTTTGTACATATGTTAATGCCCCAGGCCAAATGTGCTATTTCCTTACTGTGTATTTAATACTTTACTTGTTCAACTACAGATTATATGTATAGAATGTGATACAATGTGTTTATTTGCCAACTTCGCTGAATAGGACGCAACTCCTGTAATATATTGCAGACAAAAACAATTCCTAGAAATATTTCCCCCTTTGTGGTCATTCACTTGGGTCATATCAATATTAACAACCTAGTACGCTCATATAGGTAAATGTGTAAAGTAGATGTTGAGAAATAATATTTATGGTACCTAAAAAAAAATAACAATTGTATTTCTTGTCTTTATTATCAAAAGTATGTTATTGATCATGTACAAGACTTTAGTAGGAAATGTTATCGGTAGAAACGTGCTAATAGATGCCATATTGCATTGCCGCAATGTATTACTCTGTTGTGTTATTTACATAATAAATGTGTTCTTGTTTCTAGTGATGCGTTTCAATATTTTAGGTAGCCCAAAGTGTAATACAAAGTGTAATACCCCAGTACTCGGTACTCTTGATTTTGACAGTCCAGGACCTGAGATTACGAAACCTTTCTGAGTACGATTTCATACTCAACTCAGAATTTTGTTCATTAAACGTCATCTGACGTCATAACCCTAGACTTGCAGTTGAGTATGAAATCATTCTCAGAAGAATTAATTGGGGGCCAGGAGAATTAATTGGGATTCAAGTTCGTCACAGAATGAAATGAACAAATTTAATAACCATACTTCATTCTGACATTAGGAACTGGACATTTGTATTCCAAATTGCAAATGATGTTGCATCCTTTCATATTAGCTTCCTAACAGGCTCGACAGAATTCAGTGGTGAATGCAAAAATTATCTTTGCATGCAAACATTTACACAACATCCTATTGAGCACACTTCTACATATTGAAAATACTTGAACTGTACAGTGACCTATCTTGCTTCGGCTTTTGAGCAAATAGTAGGAAAACCAAAAACATGGTGGGCATGCATGCGCAAACTGATTTCCTGCTATTTGGCTACAAAAGATTTCAGCTAGCCACTACTTGTAGAAAAGTAGCGTATGTAAAATTATGGCAGCCAAAGACATGAGTCGGTATTCTCGTAACTTAAAGGCATAATATCAGATGTTTATGGTTGTTTTGGACTAGTTCTGCAAAATACATTCACTTGACATACATAAAATCATGTTTGTACTTCCAAAAACCTTTCCATCGCTGTTTGGTAGACACATCTAGTGCAATCACCTGTAGTCTACTGAAAGACAACCTGAATATGGTCGTATTGTTATTTCCTTAATTATGTCAATGCTAGGGGACATAACTAAGTGGTACGATTTAAACATGTAATACGCACATCTAACGTTTTCTCGCAATTCATTCATAGTTCAGTTGATGCATCAAATACAAGATATTCATATCAAACATTAATATTTTGATAACTAGCGAGTACTGGGGACTAAGTACATCAGTAAATAACAACTTTGGGGTGGATAAATCGAGCGTAATTAGTCTCGGATCAAAATTCATTTGTCCATTATACAGGTCAATCAACTGTGATATTATGCCTTTAAGAACTTCTTAGTCGGAAAATATCTATTTAAAATCGACATTGAATGTGTTTAGGTAACCAGCCATACATTTACTCGGCCAATAAACTGGAGTGGACTACAGATTGAAAAACACTTTAATTATTTTATTTGTATTGGTTTGGTTTCTAATATACGTGTACAAAAATACATGAAAAACATTGCAAAATATTTATGAAAAAGATTTCATGGTTTTTGGTGATGTTAGTGAATTCTCTAATGGTGGGTAACTATAAAGAACTAGGTAGAATGTTAAACATAGCGAGTGGTAAAAATATGTAATATTGTATCTTTACGCTTACGGTATCTACAGAATGCAGTTAAAGCATTGTACCACATACATAGTTCACGTGAGCATGTTCCAACAGGCTGATCGTGAGAATGGTGAATGAGTGTGGTGGAAATGTCTCATTTTTAATTAACCCTCTCCATGCTGGAGGCAACCAGAGATGCCCTAAAGAGCAGTGCCTGCATCCTAATCCAGCAGTGAGAGGGTTAAATGATTATGATACTACATAACCATTTGATTTGATTTAACAATGTTACCATTTGATGTGATTATACTGCATTGACTACATCAACATTTAATCTTCAATGAAGTGTATGCAAAAGCATGTCTTTGACATGTATTACTGAAGGATTTTCTTTCATTCGTAACTTAGAAAAACAAACATATCACAGTTATGGCATCACATGATCAGAGAAAAACAGCAACATCTCTGGAATGCATAGAAATTCTATTACAATGCTGTAATTGAGTCCGCCAAAATATCCAACCTATCTGTGTGTGTGTGTGTGTGTGTATGGTGCGTGTATTTGTTGTGTATGGTGCGTGTGTATGGTGTGTGTATGTATTGTGTATGGTGTGTGTATGTATTGTGTATGTATTGTGTATGGTATGTGTTGTGTATGTGTTGTGTATGGTGCGTGTATGTGTGGTTAATGATGCGCGTGTGTTGTGTATGGTGCGTGCATGTGTGGTGTATATTAGGGTCATCATCATAGATCCTACATAACTATATATGCAAACCACATATAATACAGACAGTAATAAATACATATTCAGCAGAAGGCCAATATGTGCAATAATGTATATTCATTACCAACAAAATTAATTACAGAGCCAGTAGCCATTTTGGACATATAAAGGTAGCTTTGTATCATTTTAACAATGAAGAATTTCTAAACATCTACAAACTCCTGGTATTCTACAAGAACATGCAGATGCACGGGAAGAAGAATGGTACCAGATTCCTTATGATTAGTTCTGACATTTTATATAAAGCTTCCCCATAAAATATCTTCCGACCTGTAATATATTTTGTTGAGTATATATATACATGACACTGAACACGTCTAATGTACTGAGCGAGTTAGTGTTTTACGTCGCAGGGTCCATTTCACACTCATTACCAGTGGTGGCAGAACAAAAAGTGGCATGGATCGATCTTAACACTACTAGTCCACTAGCCCGAAACCTTTCTCACAGTGTTAACCCTCTCCCTGCTGAAGGCAACTTAAGTTGCCCGATCACATGCAGAAATAGAACACTTTGATTTTATTTAGCAGGGAGAAGGTTAAAGGTATCCTAAGGACTAGTAGAAATTTAAGGTTTTGTAATAAATTTGCTATTTAAATCATTATTCGGGCTAGTAGCTTTGAAAGGTAAAGTTCTATCTGTGTGGCAAACCGTTTTGTTCATAATGATAAATATCTAATACAACCACAAAGTTAACATAATTGTCATTGCAAACAGATGAGATCAAATACACCTTGTACACCCAAGATGTTCTATCATTTGTCTGCTACTGAGATATATATCCCTCAAAAGTGCATTCTACAAAATCACAATTGTTACAAATAATTGCTGTCAAAATATATCCAGCTAACATCCATCTACTGTCATAGCCAAACAGCAACACTAAATATTTCTGCACCATCAATGATAAATGACAAATGAGTAGTTATTTCAAGGTTTAAAATGCGATGCTTGCTGATTCGATTACAAACGTAAAAAAAATCCTAAAATTGTACCACATGACTAGGGTACCATGTGACTAGAGTACCACGTGACTACGGCACGTGACAGTGCGGAACGCCCCAGAACATGAGCCAGCTTGGAAACACTACCATCGTCATAATGGTATATGTCCAGCTGCCGAAGAAGCTCTGGTCGAGCAGCCTGAGCAGAAGGTTCTGTCTGACGTTGGACCACGACTGAGTGGCGATCTGAGCGTAGTCGTGGCTCTTGCCCGCCACCACGGTCTGCAGAACCGCGCCGAATATCATGAATGCCGCCGGGGAGACGAGCAGCAGGAGGATCTTCTGTAGCCATCGCAGTAGTCTGGAACACATAGACATTGCATCAGCTGAGAACCAGGTTGTTCTATGTCCATTCACTTCTGTTTTGTGAAAACACATTTGAAACTTCATATGTCTCCATTAAATAGTGGAGATAGAACAAGTCGATTTTTAAAAAAATAAAAAATTACAATGGGAATTTTGATTAGAAACTTTGGGGAAATGTAGATTATCATCCTAAATATTAGAAAATGAACTAACTAATTTCCCCCCGCAAAAATGGAGATAGAATAACCAGGGCCCATATTCTCGAAACTTCTTATCTCTTCAAAAGTAATTATAAGCAGAAAATCGTTACGCAAATTCTTAGCATTTACAAACTTGTTAGGACTTGCGAAGTTTTGAGAATATGGGCCCTGGTTCTCAGGTCACAATTGTATACAGTAAATACCCTAATAATTCAAACCCTCTAATAGTTTGAACGCCTAGAAAAAATTAATAATTCAGATCCTAAAAATACAAACATGAACAATTTTTAAAATCGTAATTTTCAAATTATTCGGACACAATTCTTTTTTCAAATACCTTTACCATGCAACATTGAAATCATACTCAGAAGGTTTCGTAATCTCGGGGCAAGACGTACCTGCTCTTCGTCGGTGTGACCAGCGTACATACAGGCATCATGGTGGCAGTGAGGAAGAAAGCTAGGGAGATGTTGGTGAGTGCCACAGAGAACATGACGAGTGAGAGAATGATGAGCGCAACACTCTTCAGTGTCTGCCAGTCCACCACAAACTTTTCTTTATCCAGAGACTTTCTGAAAAGAAATTTGAAATTCCATAAAAATATGCATGAAATGTTCCTAGCCTACTGTGAGAATTCAGCAACGATCACAAAAATAATGTATTTATTTTAGCAGAAAACAAGCCTTGTGGGCCTTGAGCCACAAGCCACGCCCAGTGCAAATAAATCAACCACATGACAAATAAATTAGCGGATTTCTGTGAATCCGTGGAAAATTGCTATTCCTGAAGATATCATTATGGCATACACAGATGCAAACCTTTTAATCATTTTTGGATAAAGCAGCGATGCACAGAACAGAGCTAGCAGACCAAACAGGAGCGAGTCTTGAACGCGAAGACGGAACGGGTTGGCGAACCGTGACAGCAAGTTAGGTCCACTGTATCCAAGGAACCCGAGCAGCATGCAGATAGATACGACTGGAACAAGACTGCGAAGACCAACCACTTGAGGTGCCTACAGGAAAAATAAACAATTTTTGATAAACTTCTAGAGCGTTTTCAATTATAATATCCTCGTTGTCGGGGCAAAATGTATGTGTATGCGTAGTGAGTAGTCCCCACGATAACAAATCGAACGCGAAAATCCGTTGTCGGACAACCACACACCAAACAACAT
>JAUTBV010144166.1:0-11105 GCA_032361325.1 Lepetodrilus fucensis | reverse complement strand
CACAAAAATAACAAATTAGGTTCTCCTGTAGTTCACATTTGATGTTTTTAATCGGCTGGGGACTATACTTGTCAAATGCAGTGGAAAATACCATTTACAACCAATCCAGTGCCAGACATCTCATCTATTCTGTACTGACGAAACATCCGTCTGGCGGGAAATTCAAATAATTTAGTGGTTTATAAACCTATAGCGTTAAATTATTGACCTCTATCACATGATCAGTGTGCTCTCATGTTCCGTCTCGGCGTCCCGGGGAGTGTGCAATCAAAGTTGCCGTTCAAGGCGCTAGAAGGTCATCATGTACTTGTCCACGTCATCCTTCCGAGTACCCATGATCTGCTGGGTGAACAGCCTGTGGGTGACGTGAGTTTGGGATAAACCTGGCGGCGGTAGCGTAGTTATGAAACGTTTGGATTTCGGAGAAAAGGGCCCGGGTTTAATTCCCGTCTCGGGAGCCCGGCATCGATTTTCGCGAAAGTTACCCCTCTGTCGCTGTCAGTGGCAACACAGATGTCATCCTTGGTCTGTCAGTACCCGCCGATGCTCGCATAGGTTTACTGCAACATTCAGTGATACGGAAGTTGCGGGGTTCTTCCTACCTCTCCGACAAGCCGTGATATAAATGAAATAATTTCGAATGCTGCTTGCTCTAAATCCCAATTCAATATATATATAAAACATTTAAAATTTTCATCATTTTGAAATATAATTGCTTATGGAAAATGTAGTTTTTTGTTGCCCAATATACTTATGTAGGCAAATCAGATGTACATACTTACAGGCAAATTCGTTTAGCCATGAAATATGTCAACAAAGCGTGAGTGTATGCCTTAAAGATCGAGTTACGGTTACGGTTAATGTTACGTTATTTCGTATTAGAGCCTCCACGCATTATTGCTAATAATTCGAAATCAAATATAATAAAATAAAAGGTATCATCACCTGTTCATTTCATCCAGCCAAGGCTGAGTAATTCGACAATTGATCATGACGAATTAGTCCGGAAGCAGCCATGGGGTCAAGGACATTTGTTAGAAAGTTCCTGTTTTGGAATAATGGATATTCGCAAAGGGATGTCATGGAATTGTCCTAACGTCAATGTGGTAAATCGATGAATAGATGTTGTAGAGGTTCTAAAGCAATGATACGAATTCCAAGTGAATGTACTCAAGACTCTACACACTAAATAAATCGTGGAAATAATGTTCGGAAAACTGTCAGAATAATGGTATTGTACCAATTCAGTTTTTAAGATAATCATACTTTTGATATAGAAATAGTTATTAGAAATACTTGCTTTTCACCTGCTTATTATAGACAATTATTGTAGTAGTTTATTTTAATAGTATTTATTCGCAAAATCATCCGTGATTCGTGAACAGCCGATGTAATGCCTATGATCATATTAATTCAATAACTGAATCAAGAAATAAGTGAGAGATGTAACCAAGAAGACTGAACAAATATGAATGTGATAATGATATTAATCGTGAGCTTTCATCAATACTTTCCTAGAAATAAAATTATTGTTGCCACCTTTGACGAATCGGAAAATTATTAAATGTTTTAAGTATAAAGCCCCGTTCACATGCACCCATGGATTTGTGAAGAACACTTTGCATTGAGCATGAAATCGTATGCCTAGTACTAAAGAAATCGTCATCTCGGGTCTTGATAATGATTACCGTCCATATTACTGGACTGGACCAACAGCTACATAGACGTTGACTCAGTAACTAGTCGCATAATGCTTTTATTCTCATTGAGAATCTTGTGTACAAATAGATTTAACAACCAACATTTGCTAACTGGGCCAATAAATACATCGACGTTGGCCAGTAGCGTAATAGTTCCATTCTCATTGAGAATCGTGTGTGCAAATAGATTTAACAACCAACATTTGCTAAAAGTATTTTTACCGGTGTGAATGGAACAAGTTGCACCACAGTAAGAACGCGCATTAATGTAATATAATGATATGTGTTACATCGTATTTGCAATCGGAACAACTCGGATTATTGGAGGAATTAAACCCGAGATGTTCCGATTGACAGGATTTGCTGAAAATTGCTATTGCTCTTGTAAAGTGTGGGGAGATCTCATGATCAAGAGCAATATGTTTAGCTGGAAGCCTTTACGAGAGCAGCTGATTTCATTGTATGATGGCATCTACTCCCAAGAGTACCTGCCGTTGAGAAGCCAGCCGCTTACAAGTACATAGGACGTTGACGAACGCCCGATTAACGATACAATTATTATTACCGCATTTTGAAGCCGTCACGATGCCTGCGGTGATTCAGCACTGCTCTAATTGTACGTTATTGTTATAATTCGCGATTATGACGACCCTGTTTCACGGCTTCGTTAAAATATTGTCAGAATTACGCGATGTCGTAGAGAGATTAATTCCAGTCAGTATATTACATTCAGCAGCCAGCATCCGTTGTACAATTGGACCCATCAGTCTGCAACCGTACAACGTCAATTACGTCATCGGGATTGTAATGTACACCATGTCAATCATGTTCACCACGATGTTGACTGACGGACATCTACAGCAACGACATCGATGTGAAATAGGAGCAGTAACTGTGAAAAGGTTATGTCGCAGACTGTTAGATACTTAGATAATGACTACCCAGCAGTGAGTGGGTACCCGATAGGATAAGATGACAGCGTGGATATTAACCTTCTACCTCTGCAAAGCATCACCTTCTGTTATAGAGAAAGTGATTGCACTGTTACTGGGGTAATAATATGTAGTTCTTCGGCAAGCTTTCGACCGCGGCTTAAATAGAATAACTAATGCACATTGAAATACCTTCGGATACGCCACATAACAGAACAGGGAGCATATTCTCTAAACGTTCTTACGAACTTCTTAGCCTATAGGACCATTTCCTAGCCATAATATCAGAATCGTTAAGAATTATTCTTAGGCTAAGAATTTCGTAAGATTGTTTGGAGAATAGGCTCCCGAAACCTTTATTCACTCAGGATGTTTACTTCAGCATTTGAGTTACACAAATTAATAGAATGTGTATACAATAAGCTAGTGTAATATGGACTATGGCAACTATATGGTAACTATGGTAACTCTATGGTAACCTTAGCTCCAACTGCCGTTGCTATGGTTGTAGGCAAGGCTGCGTTATAGCTATGTTGTCTTGTACAGGAGATCACACGTTGGTAATTACCGTAGTTTATTGTTGTTCATCGTGTTGTTCATCGTGCCAACAGCTGGGATAACGGTAGCGAATGGTCCGTTTACGGCACCAATAAAAGCGATATCTACAATATGAGAAATTGCTTTCAGTTTTCATTGTTCTATTATCGTTATCATTGGTCATCGCTACCAACTGTGATGTCGGACAGACCAATACACAGCAGACAAGACATTGTCATTGTGTCGGCGTTTTGTGAAAGTCTTTACGAAGTTAGGTGGTTTCTTTACGTTACATCAGAATGAAATATCAACGTAGTTTCAGATTCTGTATTTTATGAAAAAGAAAAAATCGATTGAGATTACCGGTATCTACTTAATATGTGTATCTGGTATCAGCGTGGGGAAAACGTTGAAAGGGGAAAACAAAGAAGAAAAAGATTAAGGTTATATACAGTACATCTATATTTGTTCGCGAAGAACAGTCTATTTCCATTCGTGAAGTTTGGTCATCCACTTATACATGATATATGTCAAAGTACCAACAGCGAATACCTATGCTGGGGCTTCTATTAGTGCATCATAGTATATTAGCCTTAAGCGTTGCCGTATTTAGGTAAACACTTCATAGGTGTATACATTGGAGACTTCTCGCTAACATTCTTGTGCTAAATATAATTGTACGAGAAAGAGAGAGAGAGAGAGAGAGAGTGGTTCGTGGCAAATTAATGATGTACGAACAATATAACACACACAAACTATTTGTTAGCAACATTTGGTTTTGTTATATTTTTCGCATTTTCCGTTGCATCATAAGGGGGAGGGAATTATATATATATATGAGAGAGAGAGAGAGAGAGAGAGAGAGAGAGAGCGAGAGAGAGACAGAGAGAGAGAGAGAGAGAGAGAGAGAGAGAGACGAGAGTCCTGTTTAACTACAGGGTCGTACCGGTGGACCTGGCGTAAATGGAGGTAGGGCCTAAATATGTTATAGTAAAAGCATAGCGTACGACCTGATTTAGGCCAGACTATGGTACAGGTCCTTTCGTGTTCAAAGCTTAGTTTACTTCATTACCAGTTGCTGTAGAGCAGTTCTGGCGGGGGCCACTAACTCATTAATTTCAAGTACTCAACAATCAACACACAAACCATCTTAAAATGTGACAACAATCTGTTTACCATAACACGTGTGCATAGAGTATAGTTACCGAGATATATGTTGTGCCATAATTTAAGATAACCTATAGCATAAACATTATGACTCTATCAAGCATCTGAATTTATATAGGATGAAAGAAATATTTATTCGTTTAATGAAATGCGATGACAGAAGTCTACATCACGGATGTAGTAATGTCATCAAAGTTTATATGTTCAGTCAAACCTTGGCATGAGTTAAACATACACATGTACTCAGTGTCAAAGTTGATATAGTAACTAGACATGAGTTCCCTCCCTTATATCATGCGTTTGTTTGTATTTTATTTTTAGGCTTCCATATGGTTTTCATACACTCTCCAGTCCTCGCAGTTATATATTACTATCGTTATAATATGAAGCAGCCCTGCCTGTTAATGAGATAACATTATAACTGTTGATATATTTCATATACAGAAACCTCCTAATAATTAATATCAATATTTTGCACATGTTGCTGACGAAAACAGTGAGGTTATTAAATATCGGAAAATTATAGGTCTGCTGCAGTAATAATCAACCATATCTGTCGCATTTTGGATCAAATTAATAATACTGCTAAATATTTTGAACTGAATAATATTTCATGTATACTTATGAATACTGTAGCGTCATGAGCACGTTTTCGAACATGGATTTGGAATATGGATAAGGTCTACTCACATATTAGGCCTATATTATATAGTTTCATCCAATAGCAGATTATTTAACTGATATGTTGAAAGAGCATAACAAGTGTAATAACTTGCTATTTGGCTGTAATAATTAACATGATGCTACTACGTTACGATATTGTTAAACATATCGTTTCATTATTTAAATAAACCAGTCGTCGGCACATTCACGCAGCAGCGTAGGCCTATACTGAATTCCGTTCAGGACTCACTTCTTGTGCTACCCCTGTCAGATATCTAGAGAGAAACTTGCGCAAACCGGTTAGAAGCTCTAAATAAAACAATGATAAAGTATATTGCATTGAATAGATGTTTGCACCAAATTCATTGGGAAAATGATTTCATTGGTTGGCTGTTTGCGCACATTTCTCTCTAGATTTGTGCCAGGGGTACCACATGAAGTGAGTCCTGAACGGAATTATAAAAAGGACCCTTATGGTGCAAGGATGAGTCGTCCGTTACAAATATACATCTCTCTATTTTGTTCAGGAATTTTCGCAATGCTATTGATGGAATTTCAGAACACGCACTATCTCGTATATTATTGTTAATAATGTAGCATTATTTCTTAAAACGTCTTCAAAGTTCTGAACAGCATCGTTAGCTGGTTATGGACATTATTGGCCAATTCGCCTTGTCCGTAATTTGCCTCAAACTTACAGATGTGATTATACTTACTATATTTACTTTTTCCATCCATGTCAACAAATACATGAAACAGGACCACTGCCGATCCTGGGATTCGAACACGAGTTGCTGGATTGCGAGTCCAACGCTCTACCGATTGAACCAAAGAGGTAACCCCGCTGGCCGAGACCAGTAGGAGCATCTTATATCACACCAGGCTACATACATACGCACGCAAGCCCACATAGTAAACGCGTCCCTACACATAGTTTGTGTCTAGCTTCATATCAGTTCATGATGGGAATTCCTATTTAGTTACCAATTGAATTTCTTTTCACCAAAAAAAAAGGGTACTGTATCGTTTGAAGGCAAGATCGATAGATCACTAGATATGCTTTATTTTCTCCAGTATTGATGATTTATCATATTCAAGAAAAACAGTATGAACATGAGGCAGATATATTATAATGAAAATATATTGAGCCGTGAAGTAAGCCTATAAATACTGAACCAACATGAAACCACAAATGTTACTATTTCTAGGCAGACGTTGTAACAATTGAGCTATAGATAATAAGTCAGTCTATATAACAATATACTTAGAAATTGTGTTAGAAAACGGATGTTACGCAATATCAAACTGACTATTTGAAATTCGATATAATGCTATGTGCGTCAATTTGGTCAACATTGACTCGAGTGTACAAACACACATTATAAATTGACCTGGAATGTCTTGTACACATACATGACTGTGTATACCTTCAGATATTCAAAATACTCAAGCGGTGATCTGATTTGGTATTCAAACATGGAAATAATCTGCATAGCCAATGGCATGCTATATAGGAAGCTACAATATATATAGTTAAACATAATACTCAAGCAGTAACCGGATTCAGTATTCAAATTTGGAAGCTAATCTGCATAGCCAATGACTGTTCACATTTTACCACCAGAGGGCGTGTCATACACTAAACCCCCGTCAATATTGACAAATATTTGACGGAGGTTAGATACTAATAATTAATGGCCCATGTTTCGAGGATGAGGGTGCGAACACAAAGGATGAAATGTTCGTTATCTGGTATGGCGTCTATAAACTGAGATGAGTTGGAGTTACCTCTCTTAGTAGACCATGAGGCATAAACACGCATCAATATTAAAGCACAATTAATTAATTGCGGAGTGCAATTATTTACCAGACACGTATCTGATAATATTGACGAATATTGACATGCTCGACGTATCCCCCCACCCCCACCCCCCAGTCTCCTAATTAGCGATCATGGTCCGTATGCTGCAAACACTTCAATTCCCTTCATAAATATATTCGTAGTCATGCACATTCTGCAGAATCTATCTTTAATCGACTGTGCTATGCCAATTTACAGCTTTCCATCAGTTCTGTTTATACATAGGCCTAATGATATCTAGCAGGCTTCGATTCCACAGACAAAATATCCTTGAGAAGAGCTATATAAATTAGAGTACCGGTATTACTTAATATTTCCATGAAGAAATTGCACTGTAAACGTTTAAAGAAACATAGAAAAAATGTCCGTCCAATATAGTTGCAAAAGGTCCCAAGAAAAAAAATCTAAATAAATGTATTCACATAATGCATGTAGCTAATGTACATGTAAGATATATCCAAATATTACCACGGAGTCCTATAAATTTGGCAAAGATTATTCCCTTGCCGCACTTTCTTAACTTATGATGCTGTCCATAAATCTGCTGCGAACGAGATTAACGCGAGATTTGACGGGATGTAGTGAGAACACGTGCAGCTAGCTGTACTCTTTCTGATAACAGTAAGAGAATTATGACTGAGAATAGGAAACAGGACGTATTTATCAAGAAACGAGCAGTGAGGCTCGTACACGTGATATTCTCTGTTCTCTGTTGAACTTTGCCATGGGGGCGGGGAGACAACTCTGATTTAGTAGGTGCGTGTTATACAGAGATGGATGTCATATCAGCTCGTGCACGGATAGCACGTTTTCCATGTAAAAGTATGCAGGTATTGAACAACATATATATCTTATTTCATACAACGGGTATTGATTGGGGCATATATTGATTGAACTGTAATTGTAAGTTATAAACTGTCATGAAATGATGTTACTCGCTTATAGGGCAGGCTTCCAAGAACTTTACATTGGACATCAGAAAAATGGAAACACAAATTTGCCGCTTCGTGGTGCGCAATTTCTCATCATACGCAACCCAGATTGTTTGTCACTAACGTTCCTATATGACTTTTTGAATTATTTTCATACTTGTAGCGCTGCAGATATATTGCAACATACACACTATAAAAATAATAATTGATTTTCGATGTAAACAGACAATATTTGCAGCGCCAGACCACATAATAACTGAACACAGAATATGACCCAGGTTCCTCGATCGCGGTTACTCCCCTTTGATTTCTGTTTAATGTTACGTAGATTTCCATGTATTGTCTTATTCAAGCTTTACATATATATTTTACGTCCGCTTCAAATTAAAGTTCTTCGGATTTTGTAAGCATGGCTGTCAATCTTGATTTATGTACAGACTACTGTACAAGTTGAATAATTTCTACAAAGATTTGATTTCGCTGTCATTCTATTCAGAAAAGCTTGGACGATATATCTGAAGCAAATATTTACTTAAAAGGGATTATGGAGGTACGAACAGCAGTGTTTAGTAACGATTTTGTCAGATAGTCATGCCACTTATAGGCCTAATAATACAGTATCGAATACCTTGTGATTCAAATATATCTCCCAAATATGATTGATAAATTTATAATTACAGTTGCAGAATAAATTCATAATACAGTAAGTGCTGGTTATCTTTGTGTAACAATATTATCCACCGTTCTGTGATACTCAGTGAGCTGAATGATCCAAAGGCTTGCTACCCGGAAGTTAGAATTTCAAAATGGCTACTTAGTCATCCTATACCAACCACATAGTCTATACAGATATTTGATGTAAACTATTTGTGATTTATAGAGGTAAAGGGAGGTAATCTTACATACCGTAGATTCTCTCGAATCAAAAACGGGCAGAGAAACTGTAATCATCAATCCAAGACCCTGAAAATACAAAATCAAAATCAAATACACATACATGTAGAAAACATTTCTTTTCTCAACTTCTCAACGGAGGATTTCTAAAAAGGTCAAAGTTCAAGAAGAGTCAATCTCCACATTGCCAGTTTTACAAACACAATTACTGTGCAGGTTTTTCTTGTCAGGCTTGCAACTCTACTTCAATGACCCAGATTTACAGGAGAAGATGGAGAGGGATTATTTCATAGAAATAAATCCTTGCTGCTTGATTTACAAGAAATTGGCTCATGTCTTACTATTTATAGGACAAGGCCAATCCTTTCTGGAAAACATCAGACCATTAATAAAAAGATTGATGAAATATCAACAATATAATTTATTTAGTAGTGTTCTGTAAGGTATAAAAATCTATGTAACATGTCATCCTTTAACCCTATCCTGCTGGATGAAAAAAAGGATGCCATAAAGAGCAGTATATGTGCATAATCCAGCAGGGAGAGGGTTAATGGTAATTAGCTTGCATTCAAATTTGGAGAACAGATGAAAATATCCAAATGTCAATATATATGTCCAAATGACCCGATATATATTTGTTTTAAGTTATTATTTTTAAATTGGGGGTTTAGAGCCATTTTCAAGATACTTTCACTTTTATCATGGCTTGCCATTTTATGGAAGGAGGAAAACTACAACAATTTTGTAGCACTGAATGTTGCAGCAAACCTGCGAGCACGTGGGTACTGACAAACCAAGGATGATAACTGCATTGCCATGGTATCGACACCACATCCTATCATGATCGCATCAGAAAGTTAACTTTCACAAACATTGATGCTGCGCCCCGAGGGACTTTGGCTTCAAAGTCCATTCTACCACTACATTACCACCCACCCTAATTATTGAGTTAATAAAATAGGGAAAACAAATAAGGAATCTAAAACACTAATTATTTATTAAGCTCATGAATGGGTGAACAATAAAAGAAATACTCTCACTTTCTCCTGTTATTTCCCTCTATCAATATCAATATCTATTAATAACATATTTCTATCACTATTAGTCTTACAATATAATCTATCATCTGTCTATTAATATTATCTATAAATATTATCTGTCTATCAATATCATCCGGACCAACGATTGCATACATTATCTTAAATGACAATTCACATTCTCTTAAAATATATTATTTTGTCCCACAATAATCATTAAATACTCACAAGAACACACAATCATTAAGCATTAGCAAACATTTGGAACAAATTGTTTTGTTCTGCAAATAATCATTAAACATACATCCTTATGCCTAACATCACTGCAATTTCCTGACATCTTCCTTAGATAGGGGTCCTTGCTATGCAAATACTTTGAAATCCTGCATTGCTAGGTGTTTCAGTGCTAGAGCACTAGCACATATATTCCTATAATTGTTCTTGAGTCAACTCTATCCTCCACCAAAGGAAACAGTTTCAAAGAGTGTACAGAAGTATGTGCATATAGCCCTGAGCAAGATACAACAAGTGCTGGGATGACGGTCAATTTCACGGAACATTGTCATTGATCTACATGCAGTGCTGCCCTCAGAACAGTCTTCTGGGGTGCGTTTCACGAAAGCGGTGTATATTTACGCCGGACGTAAATGATGCAGATTTGCTTGTACATTGTATTACGTCATTTACGTTGATTGTATTATGTCATTTACGTCTGGCGGAAATATACACCCCTTTTGTGAAACTAGGCCTTCACAGGTTCAGATCAGCATTGACAGCATTGACCGTACTCAAAACGTTTCATACTCTCAGGGCCCTGTTCCATGGCAAGAAGCCTGTGGTTAGTTAACCCTCTCCATGCTGGAGGCAACAGGAGATGCCCTAAAGGGCAGTGTCTGTGTCTAATCCAGCAGGGATATGGTTAAAAGGTTCTTCAAGCACTACAGGGCACAGTTACCTTGTTGTAGTCTTCTTGAGGAGCGTCCCTGAGCATGTCTGTCCGAGCGGAGAACGGGTGGTGCACCTTCTCCATTATGTCCGACTGTTCCGTGGCATAATCCAGGTACGCTGCAGTCCAGATCAGGTTGTGATATCTCTCCTGGACCATCGGCCGACTCAATATCTTGATGTATTGCTGCAACAAGAAACCATAGACTCATCAACATATTGATGTATTCTTGCAACAAGAAACCATAGACTCATCAACATATTGATGTATTCTTGCAACAAGAAACCATAGACTCATCAACATATTGATGTATTCTTGCAACAAGAAACCATAGACTCATCAACATATTGATGTATTCTTGCAACAAGAAACCATAGACTCATCAACATATTGATGTATTCTTGCAACAAGAAACCATAGACTCATCAACATATTG
>JAUTBV010144144.1:0-11106 GCA_032361325.1 Lepetodrilus fucensis | reverse complement strand
AGGAATCCTAGAAACAGGAATGGTGTTGCTCCTGATCTATATAGATTTCATATGACAGGTCATACATATTTAATCGTGTGGACTGCACGAATACTATATCTATACCTAATAGTCTATAATGTTATATAGTTATTGACAATTAGCCTACCATAGTATACATATATAGTATAGCTAAATAAAACAATACCTCGACTCTCGAGTAATGTCACCTTATTGCATTAAGATAGGCAAAATGAAATACTAACATATGCAGCTTAATTACCGGAAGTCCAATTACTGGAGATTCAAGCACAAATCCATATCGGGGGGTTGCAGTGGAATTCTATTTACCATACAGCTGTGTAGCGATTTTTGGAAGTACAAACATGATGTTATGTATATCAAGTGAATGCATGTACTTTGCAGTTTACATGTCTGTGAATGTATGCTTTTAACCCGATATCCTTCAAATCCTATAATATCGTAGGCTGATGTATGACGCACGAGTCACCAGCAGTTTTGAAATTATGACGCATTTCTCGTAAGATTCCGACAACACGACACGTATATATCTAAGCACAGGACTTTGAATAATTATAATAACATATACATATAGTATCTATATACTATATACTCTTACTATATAGACAGATACTATGTTATTATAAGTATTCAAAGTCCTGTGATCTACGTTACATATATATTCTATACCTATACGCCATTAAGCCAATGTTGTGACCTCTATATATCTTTCAATTCCGGGTCCGATGTAAGAGGTATATACATAGACGTTATATCGTGCTGCTGATTAATATAATAATGGTTTGTATTTCACAGCGGATTGTTATCTAGAGATCTGAAGTACCTGATGTTTTTATATGTACATATATGCGATATACCCTCGGATTGATACCATAAACTATACAACACTTATTATATATGGTGGAAGCGTTAATCTCTCTCTCTCTCTCTCTCTCTCTCTCTCTCTCTCTCTCTCTCTCTCTCTCTCTCTCTCTTGCTCTCTCAGTGCTGGTCCAATACTTCGAATAAGAGGATCGATCACCTAGGTAGCGAAGATTTAACCATACTCACAAATATATGTTAGTGCTCGTCCTCACAAACATTCAAACCCCCTATACCAACAATATGTACACATTTATTACAAAATATATATATGCTTCATGTTATGTAGTATTTCTAATATTTCTACTTGTATGTGAGTCTTAAGCAATGGCCGATGCAAAGGTGTACATTTCTATTAATAACGAAAATATTTACTTGTATATGTATTTATATTTTTCATTAGACCCCCCATACATGCAAGGTTAAAATGAAAATAAAATAAATGACGGGAAAAGGATGACACATTAGAGTATATATAAATACATAATAACCTAACTCTTCGCGTTGATTTAGCAAATTGTGTCGATGTAATAAAAATAGAGAGTTTGTCAATTAATAAAATTCAAACCGTTTAAACACATTTATATTCGATCATCCTATATCACCCACATAGTTTTTATTGTCGCAAACAAAATCAATAACAAGTTAACGAATGCATCACTATATATAACATTCGATTTACAGGATTGTCTATCAAAGTATATTTGTCGTATTCATCAAAGGTGATTTAATTTCAACACGTTATCGTGATAGAAGTAGCCTACATTAGTGTACGTATTGCATACATGTTCTACATACGTATACAGTCGTATTTCTTATAATAGGTGTATACGCCGCGTAATCAGTATTTACATGGACGTCTTTGTACAAAGCGTTTGTAAAGAATGGGTCGTGCATCATATCCTGTTCCGGTTCCGGGTCTTGGGAATAGGATGAAATCTATTCCCCGGACCCGGACCAGAATCAGACCAGGAACAGGCGGACCCGGAACCAATTTCCAGGCAATCTGATTGGCTCACGTGACTCAAAATACGTATAAAATGTTTTCATAACTCATAACCCTTACCATAGATACACCTGAGACAATCAGATTACTGGGAATTGGATCCGGGTCCGGGGAATAGACCATGTCATCAGGAAGGCGCGTTAGCAAGAAATCTCTGAATCATTCGATCATTATATGGGCAAAAATATATAAATTACTTTTTTATTTTATTTATTTATTTTTAAATTGGGGTTTAGAGCCACTTTCAAGATCCTTTCACTAATATCACGGCTTGTCAGTTTAGGGCACAAGGAAATCCACAACATTCCGTAGCGCTGAATGCCGCAGTAAACCAGTGAGCACCGACTGCAGAACTAACAGACCAAGGCTGTTAATTGTATTGCCACATCCTATCAATATCGCGTCAGAAAGGTAGCTTCCACGAACAAAGTTAATTAGTCCATTGAGTTAAATCTTTACGATTTCTTTGTGCAACGTGTCCCAGTCTAATTCCACCCACATAATTTACTGTGGTGAACGGAATTGATCGATGTCCGAGCTATTTATGATAGTGCTGATGCCGCACGTGGATACTCTCTGACCGTGTTTCCTCGCGATGGTTCAATGACGTCATTGGCAAAAACAGGAAGACATGTGGCGAATAAGGAATGTGTGCATACGTGCGTGTGCGTACATGTGTCTACAGTACATGCCTGTCTGTCTGTCTGTCTGTTTGTATGTCTGTTTCTGTCTGTCTGCCTGCCTGCCTGCCTGCCTGTCTGCCTGTATGTCTGTCTGGCATACACAGTTGGGAGTTCTTTGTTAGGTCGTAAGAGAACGGACAATATTAACACATTAAAATAGTTAGACTAAATTGTCTGATGCATACGTCATTTAATTATTAAATGTATGTTAATTGGCAGCTGGTTGTATTGATACACAAGTGATCACGAATGTATCACGCTTCATTGGCAGTATATTATAAACTGTTGGCAATTTAACGTATAATTTGTTTTGTAACACACTTCTAGTTGAATATTAATGTAATCAGTAAGACAGTATTGCTATCATAATTGTTTGTAATAAATACTTTTTATTGTTATATATACTCTTGTATACTACCATTTGTGGCGAAAGAGAATAACGCTAATGATGATAATAATGATGAAGCTGATGTGATGATGATGATGATGATGATGATAAATGATGATAATGAAGAAGATGATGATGATAATGATAATGAAGACAAAGAAGAAGAAGAAGATGCTGATGCTAATAATAATGATAATGATGACACACTTCTAGTTGAATAATAATGTAATCAGTAATGTTATAAATACTTTTTATTGTTATATATACTCTTGTATACTAACATTTGTGGCGAAAGAGAATAACGCTGATGATGATAATAATGATAATAATGATGAAGCTGATGTGATGATGATGATGATGATGATGATGATAAATGATGATAATGAAGAAGAAGATGATAATGATAATGATAATGAAGACAAAGAAGAAGAAGAAGATGATGATGATAATAAAGAAAATGATGATGATGACGATGATGATCATGAAGATAATGAAGATAATTATGATGAAGATGATGATGGTGATAATGCTAATGAAGAAAACGAAGAAGATGATGATGATAATAATGAAAAGATGATGATGATGATGATGATTATGATGAAGAAGAAGAAGAAAAGAGAAAACAGAAAGGAAATGTGATGATGAAGAAGGGAAAACAAGTGGTGAATATCACTGGCATGTGAAACATTCCCACGAAACTCCACATACCTATACACATGCCCCTGGACTATATATATATTTAGTATATATAATATGAGGCAAGCAAGAGGACTTATCCGAAAGAAATAATCGTAATTATGACGCAGATCCCATGTATAATCGAAGAATAAAAACTGAAATATTGGGGTCGACTGTATGTAGGTTTATCATACACATATGAATACCAATAACGTCATTGTCGTGTCAAAGCTCTCCAGTATAGTATGGCAGTATCGTGACGAAGCCACATATAAACAGTTAATAAATAACCATACAGACAAGTAAAGGTAATGTAAGAATGTAGACATAATAATAAGTTGGTTCCTTTCATCTATGCATCCATGCATGCTATAAACCTCCTTTCCCACTATTATTTGAAATATATACGTTACTACAAGTTTAATAAAATAGAAAAATCCAAATTAATATAATATAATAGGGATGTGCCAGCCATCGTATATAATTAATTTAATTGTTTCTAAATTTACATTTGGTATTTTTACATTAATGTGCGAGGTTAATATAGATAATAGATTTAAAGGCATACAATCACAGATGAAGTTGTTGTTTTGGACCGAATAGGAGTTATAATTACAAATTACATGCATCTTAACATACAAGCAATTATATTTTATCTCAAAATACCTTTTCACCGCTGTAGGGTTGGTAAAATTCCAATGGCATTTCCATTTCCGGGTAAACTTGAATAATCAGTTGATAATGTATGGTAAATATATCAATTTTCTGTAGTGCAATAGACTAAGGGAGAAAACTCTAAAAATTAAACACTGCTGCAGTATCGATCAACTTTGACGATATACTGCATAGTGCCAATAAAGCTACGTCATGTTCAATTAATAAATGATCAAATATTGATAACTAGTGAGACATGTGGAATAATTACCTGGTTGTATAAAGTAGCTTACTTGTGTAGTCAAAACAAATGTATACATTTTCAGGTAAAACTTCGCTAGACCACTATGTAGGGCAATGTTCTGTAATTGTATGCGTTTAATATACATGTTGTTTAAATTATTATGTTTATGAATTCCATTACTACTACTACTACTACTACTACTACTACTACTACTACTACTACTATTACTACTACTACTACTACTACTACTACTACTAGGCCTACTACTACTACGATCAGTTAATATGCTCTTGAAAGAGTGTTTTCATGCACGCCAGCAGTCAAATCTTTGGATTGCCTGATCACTGGCTTAAATAACCAAGTCCGAACAAAATAAGATATTTACAAAGTAATAACAACACCTGCATATAGTTATTTTTCAACGCCTGTAAGGATATATCCAACTATCTAAGGATCAAATACCTGGGTATACCACCCTGTGCAATACACCATACTACATCTCTTTAAAGGGATCTCAAGTATAACTTTTTTAACCTACCGCGTGTTTCTCCGCAACCTAATACAGCCATATATGCCTGAATAAAATGCGATGTTTATAAAATACATCACGTTGTCAATTTGTCATATTTAGACACTTGAATGTGTCCAAAGACTACAAAACCTGTGTAGTATAATGATGCTGATCCATGTGTGGATAAACGTATCTATGTCTTAACTTTAGACATGTATACCACACGGAGTCATGAAGTCAACTGTGCGTGTTGCCGCCGTCTTGTGATTTTGTTGGGGTTGTTTTTCGTGTGTTTTTTAAACTTGGGATTTAGAGACACTTTCAAGATTATTTTACTGGCGGCTTGTTAGTTGAGGGCAGGAGGAAACCCATAACATCAGTAGTATAGCGCGGAATGTTGCAGTAAACCTGCGAGCACTGGTTGGTATACTGGTACGATAGTTGGTCCAGTGCGTGTGTCGCTTGCTTGTGTTGCCTTCACCTGTGCGTTGCCTTTGAGTATGGGCCTTCTACGTGTTCTATGCGTGTAGTAACATATGTTATATTATGTCTATGTTGACAGTGCGTGTGTTGCCTTCGTCATGTGCATGTGTGTTCTTCCTTTTACGGTATGAGTAGCCTATAACCATTGCAATATTTGCTTTATCATATATGCATGTACGTGTTGCCTTCGTGCATGTATTACCTTATTAAGCCCGTTGGAAGTACTTCCTTTTTCCTTTGTCCATTACATGTGTTGCCTTTGTCCAATGCGTGCATTGCCTTTGTCCTTGACATGTGTTGCCCTTGTCCAATGCATGTGTTGCCTTTGTCCAATGCCTACATTGCCTTTGTCCTTTACATGTGTTGCCTTTGTCCAATGCGTGCATTGCCTTTGTCCTTTACATGTGTTGCCCTTGTCCAATGCGTGCATTGCCTGGGGCATCGTATTTTATATACACTAGTCTGCATATATATATATATATATATACACATGAGAATAGCATATTATACACACTAGTATGTATATGTCTATCGCATACTTGAGTGGATTTTATTATGCCACTATGTTGTTCCAAAGACCATAATGGTAGTTGGAGTAAGAGCTATATGTCTCGATTAGTGGAGGGTATCAAGGGTCAATGGCCATAGTTTTTGAAAGAAGATGCAGCAAGATCCCTTTTTACACATTGACAATAACTGCACATAGGGCCCATGTGCACACACGCGCGCGAGCATGTAAACTTCACTGGTGCGTATATTGCTGCAATACATAGGCTATTTAATAATAATAATAATAACAATAATAATAATAATAATAATAATAATAATAATAACAAGAATACTACTACTACTACTACTACTACTACTACTAATAATAATAACAATAATAACAATAATAGTAATGTCCAATAGCATGCTGATATCATATATGTATTACCTATTGGCCCATTGCCCAAAGGTAGTGATCTTTCAGATATTTTGAACAAACAAACATGGCGTGCATAAACTTGACATAAGGGACACTAAGAAAATAAGAAAAAAATAGTCAGACAATACGAGTTTTGTCATGTTTATAAATATTGAAGCCTAACAATTGAGTGCCCTTAGAATGATATATGATTTGCGAACATTAATAGTGTTAACGTTAAAAACTAACCTGCGTCAACACAGTCAAAACGTTATCTTTAACAATAAATTCTATACCATATTCAAATAGAAGGAAAATGCTGAATAAATGAGTATATTAGGAATATGCATTAATACCTTTAGTTTACATATTAATTTACATAACACAGGAAAGAAAAAAAAACAGAAAAAAAACCAACATAACACAGGAAAATATGTGCAGATATGGGTTCGAATACAATATACGAACATTGCTTACGTATATGGGCGTTTGCGGTATTATGTTGATGCATGAAAACTGTATAATATGGTTGTGTTTCTAGTAACACCCATTTTGTTGTGTGTCGGGTTTTTTTGTGGTAGGAAATTGAGCTGTTTTATCGATAACAGATCATTTGGAAGGAAATAAATCACGGTATATGCAGAATCATCAGTTCTTTGGGTTTATACAATATTAAGTTTGTGTTTGAGTCACTTTAGTTTATTGCAGGAACATTTTAATTGGTGTAGATAATTAAAATACTGATAAGCAATATAAATAGTTTCTATTTTAAATAAATAAGGACAATTTTAAGAAATCATATATGGTATACCTATACTCATGAGCATTAATGCTGCATTATATAGTATTGAAGCAAGCTAGATTGTACCAGCATTGTACCAGTATATGCAACAAACTTGTTGCACAATGGAAGGCTGACCGATATTTAAAGTACCGATGACCTCTACACTGCAAACATTACAAGTAGGATACTCATGTTTTATTTCACATTGCATGAATGTCTGCAAGGCCGTACGCCAATCCAGAGATTCGTGACGTCACACGATTCGGATATATTTACCTTGCAACGCCCGACAGTTTATACTGTGTATAACGCGATTGAAGAAGACATGCGCCTAAGTAAAATGTACTAGTAAAAGTTGTATTAATATATACAGATTGATTCAAATTCCACGAGTATATTCCCATGCTAATAATAATAATTATCACTCCCATAGTCACTTTCTAATAGGCTATCACTATCCGGTGGGGCGAAAGCGGTAATTAGTTGAGAAATTAGTTTACCTATATGTATACATACATTGTTAAGTTTATAAATCACTTCTAGCATAATGCGATGGGTAATGAATACTTTCAAAACACCAATTCTTAACTTTTTTTAAGCACGATTGCAAACACCAGGAATCAATAACTACTAAACCATGAGTTATTGACGTCATACTCCACACATGCATATATAGCGTGTTTTAATAGCCCGCGTGATGTTAAATGAGTCGATATACCGTCACTAGTTTACCGTGTGACAGTCTAATTTACATATACGGTTGCTTATATTTACTTATCTAACCAGTCCTTAGGCTAATAATAAGATACTGTGACGTGAAAGGAAGTCACCGCGGGTATGTGACGTGCATGATCTAGATTATCGCTGAATAGTAAATTTAATTATGGGTGTTAGCAACAACATGTTATACATAAATGTGTTTTTTTTCTATCCTCAAATGTAGGCCTACACATGTAGATTATAAAGTGTAATAAGTCTCCTCCTTCTTCTTCGTCTTCTGCTCCTCTTCTTCTTCTTCTTCTTCTTCTTCTTCTTCTTCTTCTTCCTCCTCTTCTTCCTCCTCCTTCTTCTTCTGTACATGTAGCCTATAGTCCGGCAACCAGACACAGAAACTAGTTTTGGCGTCCAGAGTTTAGACAATGCTTGATTGATCTTTTGACATCTTCAACATTGTATAGTAGGCTTTTATAGGGATTTCATTTTCAATAAATGTGTTCGCAATACTTCATAAATACACGCATCTGAATTTCAGATATTGAAGATGAAGTCTCTTATGTGATGTGATAGTCTACTTGTGCATTTAACTTTTTTTGATCTCAGTATGCGGTCCTCTTGCAGATTCTGTTTTCTGTAGCTGATCGAGTGTTGTGTTCTCTATATGGTCATTTTACGTACGCTTTACTCCAATTTTGACTATCGCAGTAGAGCGGTATTTGATTTATTTTACGTGTATATATTAATAATTTTAATAGTGTATAAATGCATAAGTATAATGAATACAATTTCAATGCAGAATATTTTTAACAGTGTAGAAAAACATAACATGTAACTAAAGAGTTGACCGAACCTTATAGATCTAGAAAAATAAATGGCTTGTTAAACATTAATACCGTAACATATAAAATTACCGGAATCTACATACTGTGACTACATTAAATGTATTTTTTTAAATGGTTTACAAATGTACGTACAGTGTAGACTTACCACTGTCACGTGAGTGGGTAAGTGATATAAAGACTTATCTTTTCTGAAGTGATGCTACGGGAATATTTAGTAGATTATACGGCAGCTTCGTTCATAGTTATTTTACTACCGCTTCGAAGACCATAGTCACAGGTTCTTGATACAGATAATAATATAATATACAGACAAATGCACCTGTGGATGTGTTCCATGGCTGGATACCGGCGCGTTATACATGTATTTTTTTTATTGATTTGATTGATAATATAATATAATATAATATAATATAATATAATATAATATAATATAATATAATCACAGACAAAATAAAATTTATAAGTGAAAAATTGGAACAATTAGAATTGAAATTAATTGATTTTGATTCTTCTGAATAGTAACAAATGGATTGCTACATACAGACACATATTCTATTGATTGAGCTGTATGACTCGCTGTAAAATAATGAAAGCATGAAGACACACATTCCCTGACACTATGGGTGACCCACTCGTGTTATTCGTTCCACAATGACTGAAGGTAGGCCTGCTGAAATCCTATACGAGCCGTTGGTAAATGATGCAAGAGACGAGGATGATGAGGTCTCACGATTTAGTGGAATTGGTGATCAGTTTAAACTTGATCTGCGGCTGCCAGTGACCGTCAGCTTTCCAGAAATGACAGATTACCAATCCCGAAGATGTTGTATCCTTATTGCGCTGTTGATGTTTTTTTTCTCGGGTTTGTGGCAAATTGTCGTCTAGATGTTGGTCCTTATAGATGGTATCATGCTAATAGAGTGGCAGAGAGAAGTGGTAAAATTAATTTAACGTAATTAATATAAGAGGTCATACGTATATATACAGTAGATCTCTATCAACGACAAAAATATATTGTTGCAAGTGATGGGCACCGTTTCTTGAAGCTCTCGTATCCACGATGAGACCATAGTTCTCTCGTAAGTGCACGATCCCTATTAGAGATGGCTACGAGATTCCGTATTTGTCTCGTAGTAGATATGACTCATGCTACTATTCCACACAGACCACGAATCCCACGAATCGCTACGAATTGATACATTTTAGGATTCGTAGTTGAATCGTAATCAGTTCGTGAAGTTCTTAACTGATTCGTATTTATTCGTAGTCAGTTCTTGCAATTTCTGAGCGATCGGGAATTCGTGGCAAAGGGTTTGAGCTATTCAAAGTTTTGGCCACGAACTCCCGATTCCAAAACATCGTAGTTAATTCGTAACAAATTCGTAGTGCACTCTTAGGCATCGTAACTGAATCGTAATCGATTCGTAGGTATTCGTAGGTATTCGTAGGTATTCTTAACTGTTGTATATGCATACACATACGAACTGTCATGAATAATCACGAATTCAATTTTAATCTTCCACCCTCAGCTCCTATATCAGTCTGTTGTAGTGACCATATTCTAGCGTCAGGAATTTAACAATTCGTAGCGATTCGTGGTGTGTGTGGAATATGCCCCCACTCCACACAGACCACGAATCCCACGAATCGCTACGAACTGCTAAATTTAGGATTCGTGAATATTCGTGGAATTTTGCACAATGCCTCTAATCCACACAGACCACGAATCGTAGCAATAGCCTAGAGGCATTGTCCAAAATTCCACGAATCCTAAATTTAACAATTCGTAGCGATTCGTGGGATTCGTGGTCTGTGTGGAATGGAGGCATATGGGAGCTTCGAGAAACGCTACCCAGGGTATACCGCTTCTTGAAGCTCTCGGACTATGAGATCATATACGCACTCTCGTAGCGATCTCTTATATATGGCGACCGAGCACTTACTAGAGCCGCTAGTTTCACATGCAGTTGATATATTCATGAAAGCTTCGAGAAACGATAATATCCTACTGCAGTATATACATTTCACGAAGTGGTCGTACCGGTAGTGCGGGTGTACACCGAGACGTAGCCTACGTTATTTCCTGCTATAGCTTATGATTTACGCGTGGACTATGTAGGCCCTACATGCAGTACGACCTGTTCGTCAACCACTAGGCCCGGGACCATGCTCATATAAAGCTATCATAATTGTAAAGACAGCGTTAAAGCAAACCTTCGTGGAAGAAAATATGATTATTCTGAAATGAACATATAATTTCGTGAAATGTATATACTGCAGTAGGATATTATCGTTTCTCGAAGCTTTCATGAATATATCAACTGCAT
>JAUTBV010144143.1:0-21173 GCA_032361325.1 Lepetodrilus fucensis | reverse complement strand
TTAACTGAATCATGAATGGAATAATGTGTACATCTACCTATTAACTGAATCATGAATGGAATAATGTGTACATCTACCTATTAACTGAATCATGAATGGAATAATGTGTACATCTACTTATTAACTGAATCATGAATGGAATAATGTGTACATCTACTTATTAACTGAATCATGAATGGAATAATGTGTACATTTCTCGTGTAGTCGGAGTGAAGTTACACACATCCAAATTGGTTTGGAATGCAATGTACACATAGCTAGCTTTTCTAAACCGAAAACAAGAAAACCTATATGTAAAAACATGACCTGCCAATCCTGTGGTGAATTTTTACATTTTGTTACATATTTAAAGTCCATGGACCCTAATTATACCATTAACATGTGCAAATAACATCTGTGGGTAGTTAGCTGGTTATTAGTACTATTGATGATACAACATGACATTAGATAATAATAGTTTGCCCCTTTTCCATGCTGGACAACATGGCTACTTTCTGGCTTCAGTGCATGTACCGTACTGCGATAACGTGTAGTTTCATTAGGTGATTATCATTGATAATTGGTTGGCCATTGAGAAACCTGATGCTAACACAATCATATATAGATGATCACAGGTGCTAATTGGTGTTGGCAGTTCCAAGATAGATGCCTGATTGTATACATGATGTTATGGTTACGACATGGGCATCAATGTGTTACTTGTCTGATTTTATAACATATGTTCTGTGTGAATGCTTGGGATATTATTGTCATATTTTGTATCATTTATTGCTCTGCTGCAGGATAGAAAGATGGTAAATATTTATTATTTGTTTAGTTATTATTATGATTATTATTATGATTATTATTATTATGATTATGGTTATGACTATTATTATTATTGTTACCCCCAGTATTATTTGAAATAGTGTATCAAATAAATACTGATAATTTCAACAGTTACTTTCAGTTCTATTTTCATAGACGTGAATGAAAGCATGAATATTTATTATTTTTAATGTTTCAATGAAATTAATGATCCATTTATTAAGCCACAATCATGTATCTAGATGTATAATACCACCTACCTGCTTTTCTCAATGAGATGTTTAAGCGATAAACAAACCTCGGTTGCTTGTTGTTAATTGGGGTATCACTGAAGCTGCGCACACTTCCAGCTTACCGCCGGCACACACACTGCTGTAGAAAGTATCTTACAGTTGACAAACAATATTTACCAGCAGCAAAGATTGTCACTTTTCGACAAACATGTCCGAATAACTCACATTCATTCACAACCAATGATTGATGTCTGTCTAATTAACTTTGTGCTAAAGAGTCAGAAAACCTTTCTTTTGTTTGTAATTGTAGCTTTCTCTGTTTTAATATTTTAATATTTGATATGAAACATAATTAATAGTTTTTGATTGGTGTGCTGTTTGTATCTCTTTATTAAATTATATTTGACACACTTGCTAATTATGTGCAGAAGTGGTATCCACTGTATGTTACTTGTATGTAAGCAATAATAACATTTTCACCATTAACCCTCTCCCTGCTGTGTTATACAGACACAGCTTATTTGGGCATCTCCGGTTGCCTCCAATATAAAGATGGTCAATTGTATTTTATGTGAGATAGTTTTTCTTCTTTGCCAATCACACCTGGTAATAATACTAATATTTAGCCTAGTAATGCTGTGTGTAAATAAATGTTAACTGTCACATTACAATATACTTGTCTCACATGACTGCACTAAAGATGTACGAGGAGTTAGGACTATTGTCTGCTTATTGTACGATTCTCTCCGATCTTGTTCACACCTTTTCAAATATCATCCATCTTGGATTTTCTGTGTTGTGCCATTATACGTTCTGATTACACAGGTGTGCCAGACACAGTGAGTGCCAAGTGTTTGTCGCGATGCTAGAAAATACAGATTATATCTCACATGTGAGGAGAAGATGCCTCTGATGTGCAGAGAATCCATCCTGTTATATAACACTGTCATCTCTTGAAGTCTCTGTGTTAGTGTTTCAAGTTACATTGAATAAAACCATGTTTAAATAAACACCATATGACTGGTATACAAGAGGCACATGATGAAAACTAAGCTTACCATTGCCAAATACATGTGGAATTATATTTGAAGAGAAACAGCACCCTTGTCATGAAGATAAATCAATTAGGTATCAGCTAAATATATTTCAATCAATATTTGGCTTTGCAAAGATAAGATTTAATTTTAAATGTTACTGCACAAGCTACTTTGGTAAGTAATATTGGTTTTTTTCAAGCTCAGCTGTCTCGACTCAGGAAATGTCTTGTCCAGATTCAGATTCTGCATCACAAATACTTGCACATGAATTCTCTGATCTTGCAAGATGCTACATTGAGCTGGGCTATTGTTAAAAACAAATGGAACTGGTGGTAGACTTGACTTGTAGCTGGCTAGCACCCACACACTTCTGCACCACAACTCCCAGTATCTGCCGGGTCTGTGATGGTAACGGAGGTCTGTATGATGAGGTCTGCATGATGTTAACTGAGGACTGCATGATGTTAACTGAGATCTGTAGGATAACTGTCCTTTTGAATGCTCCATCTTCCTCCTGTGAATTAAGTGGTCTCTACCATGTCTACTGTGAATGTTAACACCAGCATCGGATCCGAGATTGTTCTGCTGCTGTTAATTGGAAGTGAAACCATTGACGTATGCTTACATGACTTCACACACGCTTGGAACACATTGGAACACATTGGTGTAGATAGCTGTAGCTTGGAACACATTGGTGTAGATAGCTGTAGCCGAGGAGGTGTCCTATGACAGGTAACGCTGTTGTGTAATATGATGCTGATGTTTGATCATTGATATGATGGTATGTGTGCAGCATTTCATCATTGATATGTTAGTGAATATGCTGCATTTGATCATTGGTATGATATGGTGTATGTGCAGAGTTTTATCATTGGCATGATAGTATGCATACACCATTTTGATCATTGATATGATAGTATGCATGCAGCATTTTGATCATTGATATGATAGTATGCATGCAGCATTTGATCATTGGCATGATGGAGTATGTTCAGATTTTGATCATTGCACTAAAGAGGTAATTCAGATGAGTGGGAGGTAAAGAGAGGTCATTAAGTTATGGGTCGAGGTCCATATAGATGATTCATAGATGAGATTTCCAGAAAGGTGCTTCAGTCATTCGTAAGAGTAATTCAGTTATTGATGTGAGGTTGAGAGGTCATTATGCTCAGTCATTAGAATGAGGTCTAGAGAGGTGTTTATGTGTTTCTGAGGTCCAGAGAGGTGATTCAGTCGTGGGCGAGGCTGAGAGAGGAATCACGAGTATTGAGTTCTGTTGTACCGGAGTCTTTTGTCAAGCACCATGTCGCATCAATCACACAGCATAAACTCATTGTAGCAGTAGAACCTTGCTGACTGAGAGGAGGTTTTTGTCTGAGAAACTGCAGTGTGAAGCACTCGCTAGATTAGCCAATCAGTGAGTTAGCCTCCGCATGAAAGAGAGCCCCATAAAGGGATCAACAGTTTATTACGATGAATGCTGCAGTGTGTATACAGCAAGCAGTTTTTATGGTTGTCTGACAATAGATGTGGAATTGTACATGGTGATCCGACCTGGGCGTGCCTCTAGAAGGCTGGCCCCTCCAGTTGTGTCAGCACTAAGGGGGCAATGTTCAGCACTAACTAGGGGGCAATGTTCCCTCAAACAGTTGGACAAAACTGGGATATGTCCTATTTCAAGGTGTGGAACTCGACTTGCATTTTGTTCTATACTTGCCAAGAATATGGGATCTTTACAGAAATAAGGCATATTGTTGACAATACTTCTGGCTTACCTGGTATAATACTGGGCATCTTTCTATACTGGATTGTTTATGACACTTCAGTATCTTTTCACTGTCCTTCTTAACAGAGGGGATTTAAAAGAAATATATCTATGGTATAATGTAATGATGGTGAAGATGCTCACATGTGCTGTCCAATTGAAGGTTCTCGATCTCTGCCATCCCTACTTCATCACAAATGGGTGAAAGATTCCCGGAGCGATGTTTAATTCCATAATCACTCACTCCATCCTTACATGTAGGCCTACTTCATCATTCAACGATTCTTACTATACTTCATCATTCAACCATTCTTACTATACTTCACCATTCAACCATTCTTACTATACTGCATTAATTGAGATCACACTTCCTTACTATTGCTCACAGCTTTACTGCAACATTCAGCGCTACAGATGTTGTGCCACTTGTGGGTTTCTTCCTGCCCTAAACTGACAAGTTGTGATATTAGTAAAATAATCTAGAAAATGACTAAACCCCAATTAAAAGGGAAAAAAACCTGGAGAAAAAAATAAAATAAATAAAAACCCAACCCCACCCCAACTATTTTAACTGTTGTGTATTGGTGAAATATTCCTGCTTTGACGAAAAACACTAATTCAATCAATACTATTTATGCTACTTTCACTCTCACCCATTCATACTATGCATACTTCATTCATTCTCACCCATCCCCTTATATACTTCCCCCATTCACAGACACCCACTCACTTGTCTGTGATACCCACCGTTGTAAGGCTAATGCATTATGGAGTGAGTAATCAATCCATTGTGTTCACCTATGATGACATAGTATCAGGCAATACAGTCGCTGTATTTGTATTCCCAACAATGAATATGGCAAAGGTGTTAGCTCAAAGCCTAACTGTCAACAAATACACACTTTCCAATATTAAATCAGAGATGATATCCCCTCGATGTGATGTCCCATGTTTTGAGGTACCCATCGCGATCTGTTAAGTTTGAGATTGGATAATGGCCTGCGATCTCTCGGCGTGAACACGACACCCACTACAGATTGGCCGGTTTGTCTAGTTGTCATTGGAATCAAGTGGAATGTTTTATTATGTTGGGGGAAAAAGTGGCATTCAGGCTGGTCATTCTTCATGGAATAGGTGTGTGTCCTTTGATGTGACGGCCACCAATTAGACGTGTTGTCTGCGGCTATAGTGGCTGTGGCTGTATAGTGGGAGGTATAATGGACTAGCGCGGGCCTTCTCAGGTCAATGGATAGATAGATGGTGAGATATTAGACACTTGGCTATAGTGCAGCTGAAGGCTGGTATTTTGACTTAATGGGAACCAATTTCTGAGAGATATGTTCTTACCATTGTGGAGAAATTATTGTTAAAACTGGAATGTGTTTTTGTTTGTTTGTACAATCTTGCTAATGTTTATATATATATTGACTATGCACCTACTCTAAATAATGACCAGTACAGTTAATTATTCACATAGTGAAATATAAGTGATTGAGGACATGCATTGTGTTATTGTAAGATTACTTGTGATCCGGTACTTAGTGCTATTGGCATTAATGGTAACGGACATAACATGTATGTAAAACTATAAGATTCAGATTTTATTTTTTTTAAAGATGATATCAAAGTCATTGGAGATTGCATACAAATATTATTATTCATTTAAAAGCTGAGATTGCCACAAAATAAATTAGTAGTAAACTCGTACAAGCTCGTGTCAAATGGTGTAGTATAGTAAGCAAGTAATTAAAATGCCTAACTCTTACTGACAACAGTCATCTATAGCTGTAGTTCACTTTGTTTCATTGTTGTTCAGGCCAATAACCTTTGTTGTGTGGCCGTCGCCCTACATTCAAACTTTCTAGTGCTAACCAACATGCTCTTATCAAAGGATGTATGTTTCTCAAGATACATGTTTATGTCCAAACCAGTATATTAACGTCAACAGTCCTGACCCAGAACTAAGTGGTACCGGTCAGGTCGACAACTTATTATTGTGGATTATTGTAGCAGATTTTATGTCTGCGAGACTTCCATTGATATGGGTAATTGGTGTGTAATGGTCACATTTGGTGGCACAGTACATGTCTCTATACTCGTAGTGTTTATTGCAAACGTTGACATGTCGCCACAAACCATTTACTCTGGTAATGATAATAGTTTCATTACAGTGATATGACCGTAATTAAAGCTAGCATGTTACTTTTCAATCTTTCATTGCTTTGAGTTTGTTACAAGTTATTGCTAAAATACATGCTGTGATATCAAATGGACTTTGTTTTTGTTTTTACCAATTTCAATTGAATGTACGTATATGTATTTCCATTATTAAATGAGATCAAAGGTGGTTATTTAAAAAAAAGCTTACTATAAATAATAAAACTGGAACATTTTCATATTAAGTTCTTTACATGAATATTATACATTTATATTTTTTTATTTTATTATTCTGTGTAATATTGTAATGTTTATTTGAATGTCAAACTATTTTATGTATATTAGTTTACATCATAATATATATACTGATTATTATTTTTTTTCCAGTGAGGTTGATGATAAGAATGCATGTTCCTGTCAGAAAGGTGTCTGAAAGATGATTGGACAATGATGCCAGGACCGGCTGCTGATTGGATGAGAACAACACCCGAGGTGTGGGACTTGGATAAAGAGTTTCCCGATGTGCCAAGGTAAGCATCATAGTAATACTATATTCAGGTGTGTGGCAGCGCAATGGTAAAGGCCCATGTCCTGTGAGCCCAGCATCGATATTTGTGACAGTTTCTGACACAATATCGATAGGTTGCACTGTCTGTACCATGACCATGAAGTTATCATCCTTGGCCTGTCAGTGACAGCTGGTACTCGCAGGTTTTCTAAAATATTAATCACTCTAGATGTTGCTGCTTTCATTCCTGCTCTAAACTGACAAAAAAATAATCTTGAAAGTGGCTCTAAACTCCAGTTCAAAACAAAATGCCATGTTCAAGCACAGTTCATTATAAGCATTGTCGTCATGAACACCAATAGTAAATGTCCTACCTTTAAAACCGAATATAATACATCATCAAGAATAATGTACAAAAGGTTTACAAGGTTGTATGCTGGAATTATCACAACTGTTTTAATATGAAAATATGAAATATCAGGATCAATATGCTTAAAGGCTCTAGCTCATACAATAATAAATTACCTTTCCTTCAAAAAGGTTTGCTTACACTGAAATAGTCTTCACTCTATTTAGACAGTGTCAGATAATAATATATAAACCCTACTTACTATGATCATATATTAAAATATGAAAGATGTTTGTAATACTGACGTATTTCTATGCAACATAACAAAATGCCCAGACTATGAATTCACTTGGTGTAATATCCTCTTAGTTGGACCAGCATTGTAATACATGCATGGAGCAAAGATAGATTATTGATGTGCTGGGATAAAATGGAATAGATTGATTATTGGCGAGTTGAAAGAAAAATGGAATAGATTATGAGTGGGAAAGAAATCGAATAGATTATGAGTTGGAAAGAAATCGAATAAATTGTATCAGAACATTTTCGGAAATGAATATCACATTATCTGCTATTGATAGTTTCCTTTAATTAATTAATCCTGTAAAACCATGTCCCTGGAGAGTTTAGGTTTTTGGTGAACTTGGTAGAAATTAAAAAATGTGCCTATTCCATGTCATATACATGCTAGAAATGAAATAGATTTGATTACATTTTCATTAATGAATACAATACATTATCTGCTGATGATATTTTTCTTTAATTCATTCCTTAGTTCCTTAATTCCTTCTTTCTGCTATATTTGATGACATTCCATTTCATTCCATTTGTGTTTAGCAGAAACACTTAAATTGAAAGGCATACTGCGTTTTTGCAGCCATTATCGCTACGCAATCGGAAGTTCTGTTTACACAGAATTTACAGGAGTAATAGGAATTACCTCGGACTGATCAGCTGGAGGTCGGACTGATCAGCTGGGGGTCACTGAGTCTTGGCCGACCTATCACTTACACATGTACATTGAAGACTTTCTCTGACAGTGAGCGCTATCACTAATGCATAGGAACGTTAGTGGGTTATGCGAGATCTGGCAGATAGGAATTACTGATGTGTAATGGGGGATACCGTATTACACACCGCTGTTTACCTTTCTCAGCAGTTATGTATTTGATATGCACGCGGGGATCATAGAACCATCATGACATGTTTGTCCATGAAAATCTATACCGTATTAAGGATGATCGTCTTGATTCATTGCATTAAAGCTTAACCAAATACTTGAGGATCATCGATGACAGTTTATGTTTACGGTGGGATTTATATTAATTACACACCTGGGGGCATATTCTCGAAACATTCTTATGATTGTATGACAATCTTTACGATTCTTATATACAGTGTATATGGCTATGAACTGTTCTTAGGCTAAGAAGTTCATAAGAACATTTTGAGAATAGGGCCCCTTGGTTCTCCTTGGTTCTCCTTGGTTCTCCTTGGTTCTCCTTGGTTCTCCTTGGTTCTCCTTGGTTCTCCTTGGTTCGTGATATACAT
This sequence comes from Lepetodrilus fucensis, assembly GCA_032361325.1. NCBI lineage: Eukaryota > Metazoa > Mollusca > Gastropoda > Lepetellida > Lepetodrilidae > Lepetodrilus > Lepetodrilus fucensis. The sequence goes on along the minus strand of JAUTBV010144143.1, from coordinate 12,766 downwards.
AGACTACACCATTGTTGGGGTTACGGTTACCTTTGACCTATGTCATTTCATACAGGAGAGCCCTGATTTGTTAAACATTACGTATCAAATGTCAAATCATTGTTCATGAATATATTTTCTGAAAGCCAGTATGCAAATATTTTTTTTAAATCCTGGATCTATTAAGAGGCATTCACCGATATTAAATACTGGGATATAGTGGTTTGAGTGTTAAATAAATATATACTGTTGTTAATACAAATTGATAGTTTACATGGATTAGAAGGTTATATTTGGTGAGTGGATACATTTATCATAAGGTGGAGAGATTCAGTAGACATCGTTCCAATTACTGGATCCTAGTTTACCAGCAGATGGCGCTGTAATGTGTATAGGTGTGTGTATCTTCCTGTAATGCAATCTGATTTGTGTTGAGACGACTGAGCACAAAATAACATGAGCGCAAACACTATACTTTTACCTGTGTCTATATACTACTTGTCTACAGCTGATTAACATCTGTTTAAATAGTACAGTAAAGTAGGACAGGTAGCTAAATGAGTATTCTTTTATTTTTTATTTTTTAAATTGGTGTTTAAAGTCTGCACATTAATTAATGTTAACTAATCATACCTTAGTTTAAGTTTTTGCAAATTAGATTCTGATATTGAAGTCGGGATAAAGCAAAAACATGCGATGGTGTTGTATGTACTGATGTTTTCTGATCATTCTCACTGTTTGAGATGTCATTTGTAGACCAGTGATTAATTTATCTAAGAGATGGTTAAACATTGATCTTATTTACACTTTTGATTAAAATAGTTTTTACAATATGTCATACATTACAATTTATATAGATTAAAAGTTATGTGATACTAAGAAATGATTAATTTATTGATACATGCTTTCACTTTAAGAATCATAATTAGACTAAGAATATAGTTGATACATTGTGTGGAAAGTAAAGTTGCTTTTCATTCTATCAAGGAAATACTATAGGAAATTGTATTTTTATTTTTATTAATACTTTTGTTATTAAACAAAGACATTGAAACAATTACAAGAACACCCTGAACATTTGATGAGGGAAAAAATTACACATTAACAAATCTTGGTATACTTCTCTGATGAAAACTGTACTGGCTTGGTTAACAAATTGTTTTATAGCTGTTTGGTATGACCTCTGACCTGATGTATACCTAGTGGTGACATGAATAATGAGATGAATGTGTTTCTTACATAGCGACCTTGACCTTGTCCGTGTCATTACCTCTGTACATAGCAGTGCACATAAAAAGCAGAAGCTGGCGAGTGCAGTCTGCATGTACCATATCCTGAGACTGTATAATGGCATTAACTGGCGTTACCTGACGTAAGTAGAGGGATGCGCTCGGGAGATTTACAGATATCTTGCTAACAGTACAGGAAGAGTTCACACAATAATCTTTGTACTTCTTCAACTAATGTAATGTAACTGTTATTTGAATAATGTCAGGTGTAGGTGGTTTGTGAAGTTGTGTTGAAGTGACATAAAATACCTTTAGAATTTCCTTGGGTCACAGTAGGGGTGGCCATCAAATGTAGGGGTTGGGGTGGTCATTGACATTAATTATAGTAATTCTGAAGACACTCGTTACTGATCTAAGATTAACACATGTGATAAGCTACAATGCTATTGATCCAGGATTTTATGCATACGTAACTTGAAACATTTTGGTAATCACATCTAACTTTAAAGCCTAGTTTGATAGGTTTAAACTAACCTAGATTCTTTAGCGACATATTTTTAACGAGACTGAATGATTTTTAGTGCATATCATTGCTACTGTATTTAAGAGATGAACAGTTCCTATTGCAAATTTCCCGTGAGGTTATCATTGCTAACCAGGTTGGAATTTCATTAACGTAGGCGGCGTCAGTTTAACACAGTACAGTGGAGACTTGGAAATTAGAATATTCAAGCTTGATGAGTTTGCTGCTACACTAGTTAATATACTGGGTTGTTGATATGATCATATAAACCAGCTGACATGCAGTGTTGTTATATTCATGCCAACATTGTTGCAGGTTATCCACTTTGTAAAAAGACCACCTTTATTGTAAAATAACATTTCATAAGGATGTTAATCACACTGCAGTATGTGAATCCTGATAAGATGTTGTGTAAACATTATTAATAATTTTATTGATTTACAATGCTGTGGGAATATTCCGCTCATTTGCGATGGCATTACGTATATCACATGGCGGGGTAGAGATAGAGGTAGTGAGTCTATCTCATGTCTTGAGCAACGTGCTTAGATCCACAACTGTTCCTGTCGACCCAGCTGAGAGTGGGTACCTGGTAGGATGAGATGTCATTTTGAATGTAAACCTTCCAGCTTTTTATCTGGCAGCTTGAATATGTATCCTCCCCAGGGAGTTGAGAAGCTGAAATGAGTGGATATTAACCCATTGACCGGGGTAATAAAAATACTATTATTACTATTATTATTATAATTATGACTCCAGTCCATGTTGATGCTGTGATTTTCTTACCTCCCTACAGTGAGAGCGGTGGTGATGACCCAGAGCTGTACTGTTTTGAGGACTTCGTGCCGGCTCAGCTGTTCCTGGAGCCCGGCAGTACGACGCGGTGGCTGGAGGAGGTGGACGAGGAGGATGACGATGACGTTTTCCTCAGGTGAGACGACAACTCCACATGCATGTCTTAAGGCGGTGCTCCACGTGTGACTTTTCCTGCGCTAGTCCACTGTCTGATAGCGAGTACCTTGCGAGTAGCTTTCTACATATTTCACTCGTGGAATGCCCATTGACAGTTCTATCGACAGTAGCTCGCACAAAAATGTCGACATTTACTCTCACGTGGAGCACCGACTTTACACTCTCACATAGGTTCTCAACGTTGATAGAGAATATTGCTCTATCTTGCATCTCAAAAAGTTTTTCCAATAGTATGGGCATAAATCCTGCTATTTTGTGCTATAATGTTTAATTGTTGCAAATGGATTAAAGATTCATGCAGTGACATTCACTCACTCATCTCACTCTATTATTATATAGACAGGAAATGTATGACGTATGCCCCAATTTATGTCAGGACTACCTACAACCCTTTTATGAAGCTCTCACCTGAAGTTCTCTGCAGTGTTGTATGTACAACAACTTGATGAAGTGGAGTAAAATATCCATGCAGAACCAAGTGTGTTTTATTCTTCCATTGATGTTTCTTTCAGTGAATTCCATCTCAATATCCCAAACATATTTACATAATTTCTTGCATTGCAGAACATGTTACATGAACAATACTACTTTTGTTAAAATATCGCTGCATTCATTTTCACAAACTTATTTCTTTTCCTTACTTAATCAACGGAAATAAATGTGCCATTTTATTTAATAATTTAATATAATAATTTACAGCATTTTGACTTGCATTCATTTTCTCAGAATTATTTCGAGAGCGATAAGATATCTATGTTCTAAATAACCTCAACACGGCTTTAAGACATTCTTGCGTGGGATGACCATATCTTGGCCTTAATGAATGTTAATGACAAAATAGGTTGTGAATGCATTGGAACGAGCTACTTGGCTTTATGTGGGAACAGAGACTGTTACTGACGTCGGAGCCTACATGCATCACAGTCCCTACAGTGCCGTCACTTAGATAAAGCAAATACTCGTAAAATAACAAGATATGCCTCCTCTCCCATGTGATTAGTATTTAATGGATAGTAGTCTACGGAGCAAAAATTCCAATATCTTTGTGGTCGGCTTAAAAAGTTGAGTGCATCTCCACAATTCATTCATGCCATGCACTGAGAAATAGGCTTGGCGATGGTTTAGACAGAACATGCTTCTGTTCACCCAGCATGGGTTTGGTACCAGACAGAAAGACTGGTAGTGATAATAGTAGCAAGTTGTATACTCCCCAGGGAGTTGAGGATGGTGAGTTCACATGCAGACAGGTGCATTGACCTGGAGAACAATACATTTGTGCTTCTGAGGTTGCAAAATATCCAAAAGTTATATCCTTTGCCAGTGTTCGAAATAGATCCCGTCCGCACGCCCTCGACAGGTTATTTTCAGCAAGGACTGGTAAAGTTTTAACCTTGCACGCGGGGCGGGATGTAGTGCAGTGGTAGAAAGTTGGACTTCGGAGCCAAAGGTTCCAGGTTCAAATCCTGTCCCGGGGGACCTGACATAAATGTTTGCGAAAGTTACCTTTCTGACGCGATATTGATAGGATGCACCGACTGTAGAGTGGCAATGCAGATATCATCCTTGGTCTTGTCAGTACCAACCGGTGCTCGCAGGTTTACTGCAACATTCAGCACTACAGATGTTGTGGGTTGCCTCCTGCCATAAACTGACAAGTCGTGATATTAGTGAAAGATTCTAGAAAGTGACTTTAAAGCCCAATTAAAAAAATAAATAAAAAATCCTTGCACGCCCACATGTCATGTTATTTTATTTTATTTTTAAGATGTATATAATCGATCACTGACCAACATATGTGAGGACTGATAACTTTTCAGACTTACCAGCCATCATGTCTATCAGTGAAATTACTGGAGTTGTATACACTGCCTACAGCTTGTAAATTAATTGATAAGTTTATGCATGTAAAAATAATTTGTTTTAATCAAAGATATTTTGAAATTCATAAATTATTACTAAATTTTTACATTTCTCAGACATTAAATCAAAGGATTCTCTGTATTAACAAAACCAAACAGTGATCATGGTTCTACTCAGAAAAGAACCTTTATACATAGATTTACTCTCAGCAAGAAAACATTGACATACGAGGTACAAGCACGAAGGACAGATATATCATAATGAGTAGGACATGTACTGCAAAATTTACACTGATTCATTGCAATAACAAGAAGCAAACTTAAAATTATTTTGGAACTCTTTTCTTACTTAGCTAGAGAGCCTGACATTTAATAGTATTGGTAGCAGATTACCTTTGGACCATAAACAGATAGCAATATTTCTGAAATACAAGTTGAAAACAGCATAAAACACCACTAACTCTCTAACGTTCTCTTTGACTCCTGGTTAATGCAGCGGTACTTCTCCATTATATCTGTACAGATAATCAGCTAGCTACATAGAACGGCACAAGGCTGGTTGAGTGGCCATGCCAGAATCGTTCTTCTTCCACAACAGATCATTGCCCAAGCCAGGAATATTAATTCGAATGTTTAATTTAAGTAGGAAAAAAAACTGGATCTCCAATTACTGGGAATTGATGGCAGATAAGCTGTTCTTTTTCTTTCTGTCAAAGAGGTGGTGGCCATATCATGAAGTGTTTACAAAACGTAATGGACAAGGACCCCATACTGTTTATTTATGGATGATAAACACAGAGGAGACTATAATACAAAACAGATTGGTCCTTGTGGATGAACCTTGGAATGTTTTAACCCATATATCGCTGGTCATTCTGACCTCAGATAGAAGTACTCAGATAGGGTTGTCCTGTAGGAAACAGTGGAACTATTAGGTGACTGGAACACAAACCATGGCCATAGATTACATACCATTAGGTGAAAGATTCCCGCAGCGACGTTAAACTCCATATTCACTCACTCACTCACATACCATTAGGTTGGCATGAAATGCATTGATACCTCTATTTGTAGAGTATCTCAGTAAATACTTTATGAAATACAAACAAACAAAATCAAAAATGTTTTATTCTTACTTTGCATCTGTCTTATTCTTATCAGTGAATCATCACAAATGGTTGAAAGATTCTGACAGCAACATCAACCCCCATAATCACTTTCTTATCAATGCATTTCATGCTAAACTATAAACTAAGTTGAAACTACATTTACCAGAGGTTCTGGCTTAAGTGTACATAATTGGGGTTAATTTATAGAAACAACTAGTGTAGATTTTAATTTGAATTTTTTTCTAGACAATAATTTATCACCAGGTTATCAATAGCAGCTCCAAATGATGTTAAAACTACACGACTAGCAGACTGGAAGGTAAGCATGCACTAGAACTCTGCGAGTGGTTTGGGGCAGATTTCTAATTGCTTGCTTAGCGGTGATGACAAATCTTTTGTATCGTTTGTTTGTTCGACTAATTTGAAGGTTTTAAAGTTCAGACATGTTTAGAAATAAGATTGTTAACTCAAGTAGACAGTCTGGGTATCGTTTCATGAAGTTTTTGTATCCACTACGAGACCACAGCACGTAAATGCACGGTGCCATGTATTAGAGATTGCTACGAGAGCACTATGGCCTCGGAGTAGATAAGAAAGCTTTGTTAAACGATCCTCTGGTTCGTAGAGTTAATCTGGTGTCTGTAGTGTGTTCATTAACATACATTTGGGCTAGTTGTTTGTTGTGCTACAAGAACAGTTCAGTTGTGGTTTGGTTGTGCTATAGAGTACTCAGATTGAACACAATTTGTGTCCATTGTGTTATTTCCCCAGTGAATACATGAAATTTCTTCACCAATATTTTCAATCTGATCAAGTAGTAAAACTTTTCTCAATAAATATTTTCAAGCAGCGCAGTCTTTAAGTTCTGGTATTTTGGGAATATATACTGCTTTGTTTTGATCGGCGGGCAAGAACTAGTTTTACAGTTCAGTTAATTGGGGACTGAAATGGGAATTTGGCATCATGCATATTCAACAGAAATAAATCTGGGTGCAAGAACTGTGTTGTGTATGCATAACATTCAGATATCAGTGATAAAACACCATCATCTGTGCTGATGTAATGGCTGATATTCATAGCTGTATGTAACTGCTGTAGTTGTCTGTAATCATACAATAGTGCATTTAATGGCATACATTGTTAGCTGTATGTAACTGCTGTACTTTTCTGCAGTCATACAACAGTACAAGAAATTGTCTACACAGATGTAATGACGGTCAATAGAGTCGAATAAACACACATTACATGGCAGACTGTTTGTAAAGGACGATATCGATTGGAATGGAATCCTGATCTTTGAACTTTGATCAATTCCAATATCTGACAACTGCTGAGGTGTAGTCTATACTGCCTGGTAGCCAATCAAATTTAAGCTTGGCATATATTGGCACCGATGGTTTTGAGTCTAGTTGCTGACTGGCATGTCTGCAGTGACACACAACAGGACCACATTGGAAGCATGGTCAGCAGATCTGGTAGAGGAATCGTCCAGAGTAGAATTTAATGGGATTGAGGATATATTTGCATATTATATCTATGGCAAATTTAAGCATTGTATAAATGTATATTTTATTTTGCTATTTAGAGCTAACAAAATGTACCATGAATTTCTTCTCTAAAGCCCATGAAAGTAAATAACTTATCTTGAAAAATACAATAAAATTGTCAAACATGAATACTTTTCCAAATCCCCTCTATCATGAAATAGTGATCTAATGCATGTATCTGTTTGCAGAGATGTGACTATAGCTGCTGTCTCTCATTCTGTGTAACAACCCCTTATGCTATTCTTTGTTATTATACTGGAATGGGTTTACCTTCCCAGTCTTGTCCTCCGTGGTTGATTTATGTCATGTTCCAATTAGGGACATGTCCTCTTGTCCTGGAAGTATCCCTCCCATATGTTTGGCCAATAGATTTCGTATTTATTAATATGATATATTTGTCAGGTAATGTAGCTGTTAATCTGGTCACGGAGGGAGGATGATGGTCAATGAGGTATGGCTGCATGGTCAGAGGCATGTTCAGGATCATGAGCTCTCGCAGACTTGTAGCAGTATCAAAGGACAAAACCTATGGTATTAACTACTACCTTAGTACTTGAACATAATCTTCAATGTTCTTTTCAGCCATACTACCAGAGAATTCCCTTTGCTCAAGTGATTAGTCCCACACTTTCATTCACTCTGGCCTTTCCATTCATACATGGCTACGTTGACTTAAGGGAGAGGTTGAAAGGGATGACCGTCATTGTTCATAAACCAGCAGCATCCTTAAGGGGAATTTGCAGCGTTCACCTTCCATTGTGTCCATATCCAGGCCTGTGATTGTGTCCGAGCACTTACCACCAATCAGATTACTGTGCCGCAGATCTCCGCAATCGCCTAGAAGTCGAAACCAGGAGAATGATGATAATATAATGTGGCATCTCGTGGGTTGGCGTACATTCTGGTGGTATCCTGTGGGTTGGCCGTGCATACTGGTGGTATCCTGTGGGTTGTAGACAATGCTGTGGGTTATGTTATATATGTGTTGGTTGTATCCTTTGGGGTACACATACACATAGAACATAAAGAGCATGGAAAAATCACATACTGAACAAAATTAATTTGGGGCCAGTAGTCGTTTTGGACACATTATAAGCCTTGTATTATTAAAACAGGAAGTCCTAGGTACAAGTACTCTTGCAGACATATTGGAAGAAGCCCAGTTCTGAAATTTGATAGAAAACCTTCCACACAAAATATCTGCTGCAGTGCTGGCCTTTATACATGTTTGTTGATTTATTTTAAAATGATATAAATGTAAGTTTCACAATTCACTAGACATAGTATCATTGTGACATGAGATAGAAGATGGGTGACACTCTGGTCTTAAACACAAAGCAGGCCATGATGGCTAATCAAGAATACCAGTATCACAGTTTGTCATATTTTGTATCAAAGAGTTTTTGCTGTTTATGTTAAAACCTATCGTATTACAAAGCAATGCTATAAGTTGAGGAGAGGATTCCATTGTTCCGCTCTTCTTCTATTATCATAGGTAATTATTGGGTACAAAGTACGAAGATGATGCATATTGGCTATTCACATCGTTGACTACCCAAAGAAACAAATATTGATTTAGGGCATCATTGTCATATTTAATTACAAGAACATCAAGACTACCTCATTAAATGACATTGTATTTTCTGGACAACTACTTACAGGGAACTAATCTGTTCATGTCAGTATATTATCCATGACATCTACCGGTATATATGTGATCAAATTATACAGAAATAGATGACTTTTTGTCATCAGTTAATTCATTGAAGTCAGTATGGACAGCAATATTTCTCTTCAATTACAACAGTTATGCATCATTCATAGAATCTTTCATGAATTATTTCTACATTGTGGTTCATTACAATGGTTGTTCTCAAAAAATATTTATAAGGGGAAGTTGATATTTAAATGTGAATAGGTACATGATATTGGTATGACACATTCTGAAGGATGGTAAATTCACATAATTATTGAATCAATATTATTGTAAGAACAAACAATACACATTTGTGAAGAGACGTTGAAGCAACACGTGCATTTACATGATTGTTTTACAAGCAGATTACCTCAGCATAATGTAAGATTTGTTAAGCCTAGTTCCAGTACTCGATCCAGGTATTGTCTGGGCCCCTCATTGCTTACATTCTGACCTAGGTGGCCTTCAATTTGCAGCTTTACTTGCAGTGAAAGGAAGCAGTACCATGTGCTGTGCACACACTTCAAACAATTATCACTCTGGCCCTGTTTCACCTGCAGTAACTGTAGCTCAGGGATATTACTGTAATACAGACATAGTTATTATAGGTTGTCATCCCATTGTCAGTAGTTCATCACAAGGCCACAGACACTACTGTGGACAACACCAAGTAAATAATTAACATACATTACAGAGATACTGTGGGAAGCGATGTTAGAAATTTGATCTGTTATTACATGGCAGACTGTTTGTAAAGGACGATATCGATTGGAATGGAATCCTGATCTTTGAACTTTGATCAATTCCAATATCTGACAACTGCTGAGGTGTAGTCTATACTGTGTAGACAATTCCAGATAAAGTTCTGTGTTAGTAAAATGTACTTTGATTACTTTTAAAATTTAAAGTTTGTACCGTGTTCGTATTGGACAACTGACACGTGGATGCTGTATTGGGTGATGCTGGCTGGTATCGATCGTATTTCTGAAACCTACAAGGAAATTAAAGCTTATGTAAACGTTCCATCAATATACGTGGGTGTACTTCTTACAGGCAGAACAAACCTAGATATTAGTGCGCTTCTAAACCTAAGTGTTGGACACCTCTTAATGACAGTGTGAAATGGTTGCCTGTGGCAGCTGTATGACAGTGTGAAATGGTTACCTGTGGCAGCTGTATGACAGTGTGAAATGGTGGCCCATGGCAGCTGTATGCAGGAGGAAAGAAGCTTAGAATGATGGGAGATATTGAGTGTAATGATGCGATGATAGGGATATTGCTACTTAACGGGATCGCTGATTGGATAGCGCTGCTGGCATGGGGAGACAATTTCTGGAATTGGAGAATAATTTTCCGTCTTTGTGAGTTGTTTCATCTTCAGCAGTTGAATGTTCCAGTGAATAGACTAAAAATGTAGTCAGTTTTGGTTCACCCAATCAGTGATAAAATGTCCAAGGTCAGCATGCGGAACTGTTCCAGCTGTTTTCTACACAAAAGAATCCATTAATAAATAATGAATAAATATTGCACACATACTGTTTTAACAGTTCCTCCATAATTTGAAAATTCACATGTTACCGCTGAATGTCATTGTACTCCTGATATTAATAGGGTTAAACCTGTGCCATTCACTAGCCCTACAGGAGTCCAGAACAAACTCTGAATAAGATGTCAAATTGTTGTAAATGAGAATGCCTGGGGGCTAGGAAATAATAGAGGTAATACAGTCTGATATGGCCCCCTGTCGGTGCCCACAGGAGGATCTGCTAATAGTATTGATGAAGAGCGTCTTGGTTGAAATTATCTGTGGATTGCGATAACAAGGACAGTAGTACACAGTGCACAGAGTTGGTATCATTCAGTGTGTGGAGCTTTCTCTATATTCTGATAATCTGAAACATTTCTCAACATAACTTGCATATGTTTGAAATTAATAAATTAACCTTTCTATGAAATCAGAGCTAGAGTAACTATAGGCTTTTTTATGATTTGTTAACAAATATTTCCAGTTTTGATATAAGAATTGTGTGAATTTTAATTTGTACATATTGGTTTCACATCTTGTCAACATCATACTTTCAGTTCTTGTAATTTCCATTGTGGAAATAGAAAATTTTGAAAGAAATAACTATCATGTCCACTGTCAATTACTTAATATATTTGTCAACATCCATGGAATAAAGTAAAATGTATAAAATGTTTGTGCACTGAGGCAGTAATGAATATGTTGGATCTATCAGCGTGAAGACAGTTCTCACTAATATATGTAATACAGTGTTTATATCGATTCAATAATCTTCTCTATCCCAACACCAATAGTCAATATGTACTGAAGACTTCCTGTGATCAGTGTAAGTATCAAATCCACAATCCAATACAATCTTCTATTCAATCGGGCGCTGATTCTAAATTGATACGATATTTCTTTCATGCGGAAAAGAGTTATGTTATTTAGTAAATTAATATATGGAAATACTACAGAACAAAATCTTCCTTCGATCAGTGCAATTCATGTCCAGATCCAGGATTTCAGTAATTATGTGTTCCAAGTGGTGGTTTATTTGAAGGCGGTCTGTGGTGTATTGACCACCGTGTCTAGTGGCACCGCTTGAGCCCCACCGCACTGTTTGGCGTCAATGGACTAGTGAGACACTGGGCCAAACTCATTAAGGCCGTAAGTTCCACCTCCTCCCCATAACAAGTATCTATAGATTTAGTCATTACAAAACTAATATCCTGAAGCTATTTTCAGCCGCAATGATTTAAATGCCTAAATATATCTATATGGAACATGCAATCCAATCTGTCGCACTGGGACTGGAGCTATGTCCGTTCTTTATCCTCCTTATATATGGAAATGATCATTCGCAGTTTCCTTAATCAGCAGTTTAATTTTTTTTGGTGCTTTTTGTCTTCTTCCACCAGGAGACAACTGGATATGTTGCCTATGATGAGTAATCCATCAGGGAGAATTGTTCACATTTTATTGTGTACATCAATATTAAGTACTTGTGAATGTTCTTGTTCAGAGGGAAGAATGTGGGTGAGGGTAGTCATTGTCTAGTTTTGTTTAGGTCTTCACATTTCAAACTTCAGTGTTCAATTCCGTCACTGTCGTTGTTATTTTTAAGTTCTACCTTTGTCCTACATTATTTGAAATGGTCACTGCAACCAAAGACCTACATCAGCACTATGAACTTTTCACTGCAGCCAAAGCCCTAAATCAGCACTATGAGGTGGCTACTGCAGATAGTCATGCATTGCAGCCAAAGTACTACATTATTTGAAATGGTCACTGCAACCAAAGCCCCACATCAGCACTATGAGACAACTACTGCAGTTAGTCTTGTACTACGGCCAAAGACCTAGGTGGTGTTCCATTCACAGTCCAAGACACATATTCTGGACAGACTTGTCCAGACTGTGAATGGAGCAGCCCGTTCAATCCATTCACAGGAAGTAAATAGCCAAGGCAAATACTGTTGCAGTTTGTGTTTGTGACGTCATACATTTGCTGCTGAATGCTCTACACCACCTCTTGAATGTGGACAGATTGGACGTGTCCTGGACACACCTGTCCCATATTCCATTCATGTCCTGGACGTTCTGGCTGTCCAAGACTATCAATGGAACACCACCCTAGTACACCATTTGAAAGTGTTCTGTGAACAATTGTATGTGTTATGGTGATTAATGCTAAAACATAATGAAATTTATGGTCATCATCTTGGATTTGGCAGCCATTTTGATTTTTTTTGTTGGCCCCATATCCATGTTTTCTTGTACTGGGGTGAAGAACATATCTGCCAAGTTTCATGCTTTTAACCCAAAGTGCACAATTTAGACCATAAG
>JAUTBV010144132.1:0-11106 GCA_032361325.1 Lepetodrilus fucensis | reverse complement strand
AGTGAATGTACTTTGCAGTTATAGCTAAGAACTAGTCCAAAACAACCATAAATATATGTGATATTATGCCTTTAAGATTTTCTTTGGATTTTGAATTACTATAAGGCTTCCGTTAGCCTATCACCGGAATTCCTAGTTTTAAATGATATTCTTCTAAATTCTAAAAATAGACATGACGCACTTGCAACCGCTATAGTTGTAACTGGGCTCCCGCCACAATAGAAAGCGTTGACCGTACACTAGTTACTACACAATACTACAGTACGACCGTGAAGCGCAAGCCAAATCATTACAAATCTAACATGAAACGTCAAGACAAATACAACAACACATCCATCAAGTTTAACCAGATTTATTTACAAGCTTTTGAGCACTGAAATAAATACAACAGGCAAAGACCGATTTAACTAAGCTTCATTCAGAATCAAGCCATTAAAAAACACCAAATCATTCCTAGTCGACTGTACAAAGAAATTCAGTTATTAACAACTCCAACATGCAAATGCAATGAGTATAGTTACATATAACTCTACCACCTTGGTGTAGATCATCCTCAAAATTCTAGGCCATAATGACTACACTAACCTCCGTCAAATATAATGGCCTGGGTTTTCGAGGATGGGTGTAGATGGGTGTGGGTAGTAGTGAGGTAAACTAAATACCAGAATACATTTAATTAACTCTGCCGACAGATCAGGCAATATGTCTGCTCTGTCCTATGTATAATTCTGATAAATCCTAGACATATTTGTAAATACCAAACTGTAGAGAATATATTCTCCAAAAGACTGCAGAAATTGTAAATGCAAGCTCAACATGCATATCTATCATAATGCAGTTTTACCATTTTACAAGATAGAAGGTGGCACTTCAAATTTCATCACAATGTATCTTTCATACATTACTTACCGGTATATATTATACATTACATATAAATACTCCCATAATATACACACTGGCTCACTATCATTTGCACACCATTACTGCTCACTGATTCACCATCACTGGCTCACTATTGCCATCACACATTATTACGATCACTGGATCACTCACTCACCATCACTGCTCACTCACCAGCAATGGCTCACTGCTGCTACCACTCTCATCATCACTGATCACTCACCAACACTCAATCACCATCACTAGTTCACTATCAGGGGTAGAAATGTGTACATTTCCAGATAGCCAGGCAGGCACTCTAATCTGGAAACTAGAGTGCCCTCCTAAACATCTAAGGGCCCTAAATTTTAATGATAAATTATAAATTGTAACTTTTCAAATAGGTCAAGCTGATTCTTGTAAAAGGGACCTTCCTTAGTATTAATAATAACAGAAAAAATATTAAGCATACCTCAATTGAGGTGTGTGCGATTATGTATATGTATGTATGTTATAAACTTATATTTATGTTTATTGTTAGCAGGTTTTAAACAAAACAAAAAGAACTGAATATTGAAAATCAAGAGGGCTAAACGGACACGCCAGAAATGAAGTTGTTGTGCCCGACAGTGGTTTTAAGTGCCTTTGGCCCAGGGGCAGGGGTTATTTCTACCCCTGACTATCATCATCACTCTCACCATTACCATCACTAGATAAATCGTTCATGCACCATCACTGCTCACTCATCATCAAGTGCTCACCATCACTAGCTCACTCATTCTCCATCAGTGACTCATTATCACCGTCAATGTGACAGGTAATTAGCTGCATACAGAGGTTCTATTTACAAGTAGCTACCACGTCAGTTCATAAACCTACCACCAATCCCTGTTGTCAGTCAGTTACATTGGTCATGTTAAATGAAGAATGAATACATACAGGACATCAGATGTTCAAGACGACTGGTCAGGAGGTGAATTCAAGCCACCGAGTTAACTATCCTACATTTACTTTGTATACAAACTCTGAAAACCAAGACCATATTGTCTACTATACAACATCCTTGAACGGTCCTGTCTCCAGTTCCTCAAAACAATCACAGGTAGAGTCATAACTCCTTTGCAACTCCATGTTATAACATATAGGAGTCTCCTAGCTCTAGGATAATTAGATAGGTCAACCAATACAAGTTCCTCTTGCTTAAATACTTGGTGATATTGACGACATGACGATACAAGAGTGCAAATTCCTGTCCACATTAAATAACGTGGGCTTAGATTAGCCCAGTGGTGTCGTTCTTATCTGTTTAAATTATGTGGCTAATTTAAGCCTGTGAATAACCTCAAATTGATGTTCTAGATAAGCATAATACCCAAGGCCCCATTGCTCAGAATGATTGTAGCTACAACTATTACAAGGTCAATGCTTTCTATTGTGGCGGGAGCCCAGTTACAACTGTTCTGAGCAAAGGGCCCCAGTGCTATTGGCTGATGTAAAGGAAACAGGATGTTTTGTTTATAGTAAATGCTTTGTTTATATTAAGTGCTTTGTTTATAGTAAGTGATGTAAGGTTGTGTACCATAACTACCCTAATAATTCCAATCCTCAAAGTCCGAACACCCAACATTAACCACCAAATATAAAATATAAATTCCAATCCTAAAAATACGAAAATAACCAATTTCTTAAAATTGGAATTTTCTAATTTAATTTAATAAATCCTTCATTTATTAATCATTTCATTTACAACCATATTTTGTACTTTAATTTGGTTGACCCTAATCATATTAAAATGGATCCTTTTAAATGTTCATATTTTTCTAATAATGTTACAGCTACAAATATAATTATTTTCTCCTGTTTGAGTTATTAGGGTAATAATGATTCTATATTTGTTCAGCATCTTCCTTGTAATCACTACATTGGGAAACTTGTCATTTCTACATAGGATAAATATCATTACATTGAGGTGTAAATCGTTGTTTTTCTTTATAATTACATATTAAATGCTGCCATGGAAATGCGATTCACATGCATGTTGACATAAACATTCTTGAATTGTTAAATTGTACATGCATGTAGTTGTAGTCAGTGCTAAGAAATGTACATGCTATAAACTGCAAGCAAGAAAAGACAATACCAGTATTTACAATCATGCATTGAAAAATATTTTGTTTAAATCAAACAATTATTCAGTTTTATTATCTATTAAATAATCAAGTTTATAAAATAATAAATAATACTGTCAAATTAATTTTTGCAAGTTCATCCTTTTGATTGTATGTAAGTCTAGAAAGCCTGAAATTTCAGGAATTACATTAAAAATGTTTGAAATAAATTAATTGTGAAGATTAACAGTTGGAATTATGTCCAAAAAAATTACACCACTCCCAAGAAAGGATCAAATCCAAAATAAATGATCAAATCCAAATCCAAAATATCAACTTGGTGAGAATCATAACAGTTCATGTTAAAAGAGAGATAACTCTTTTACCCTCAACTTAAGTAATAGGAAAATACCAAACAATATATAAACAAAGAGAATTATTTTGAGGTAATGAAGGAATTACAACATATTTTTAACCTATAATCAACATGTATCCATTTTCCAATAGTATATTACTCTAAATAAATTGACCAACACTAGGGTTTCTTTACATGTAAAATAACCTTTCAACCCAAAACTGTCAGGTGGGAGAAACATGACACGTCTTCGCACACTTGGGCAGTTTATGCCGGGTTAAAACAGTGTGAAACCCGTGGCAATAACCCTTAAAAACGTATGCTGTCATTACAAGATAAACCTTCCCACTTCAGTGGGCATAAAATAAAGCGTAAAATCCTACACGAGCTGCATAAGTGTGCGAAGACTTCCAGTTTCATAATAAACTAACAAATATACATAACAGACACCACTATAGTTTGGCATTTGTTTTTTGTTTGTTTTTCATTCCACAAACTATTTATCGAGATAATCTACGAAATAGGGGTGTCAATGCATTTCATGCCAAACTATAACAATAATTCAGCCTGGGCCAACAAATACAAAACAGACATCACTAACAATAATT
Source organism: Lepetodrilus fucensis (assembly GCA_032361325.1). NCBI lineage: Eukaryota > Metazoa > Mollusca > Gastropoda > Lepetellida > Lepetodrilidae > Lepetodrilus > Lepetodrilus fucensis. The sequence goes on along the minus strand of JAUTBV010144132.1, from coordinate 7,156 downwards.
CAGCCTCGGCCAGCGGATTGCTGGGATGATCGCAATAGTAAACATGGTTGGACTGAATTGGGACTGAAATGAATCCAGATGAACAGCTAGGACTGGTATACGCTAATATAGGGCCTGCTCCTTTCTAGCTGTAATTTCTGTACTTTCTGTCCGACGCATGCGCAGTTACATTGTGCGGTGTTGATCATTGGTAACTGCGCATGTGTCAGACAGAAAGTGTAGAAATTAGACCTAGAAAGGATCAGGCCCATACTGAACAATGCATTGTTAGCAATGGCACACATTACAAGAATTACTCCCAACATGTCTACTAGCGCACAACTTAATATGCATAGACTAACCAATGAGCCAACAGATATTAATTTTAAATTTAACAAAAACTTCCCGACTCGTTAATTTACCATTTTTAAATGCATTTCTGTTGCTAGTTACGATTGAAAACCACATTACTTTTAAAAACCAAATTTGTAAATGGTTACTACGGTAACTAACTGAAACTAATCCACGAATACTTAAGAATACACAATAACCCAACAAGAGAACATAACAAAACCCCTGTCAGCATATTGGTGAGATCAGTTTCTGGAAAACTGCAGGCTATATCTGAAATATTTAACCTTCTCCCTGCTGAATAAAATCAAAGTTTTCTATTTCTGCATGTGATCAGGCAACTTAAATCGCCTTCAGCAGTGAGAGGGTTAATACAATTCCATTTCTAATCTGTGAAATGCATTGGAGGTAGACTGAACTACTGTAAATCATGAAATGTTGGCGTCATTAAACTTTAGCGAACGGGGGATTATCGACCTATTAGCGTCATAAAAAGTTAACGAGCTCGTCCATTTCTATAAAATAATTTTAGCGACATCTTCATCTATAGCTACTCATCCGTATATCGTGGGTCATAGGCTCATACTGGGCTATAAGCCCAATCCCCTTTTGCAGTAGATGAGTTAAGTGAGCCTATTCTGTAGTATAAGCTCAGGGCCTTCTCTGCAACTTTTTTTTCCAACACGAGATTTGTATTAGATATGGTCACGTGATCGACATGTACGCCCACAAAACACTGACCATTACTAGTACCCGACAAGCCTGAGAATAGTTATTGACTGACTATAATTACCCAATGAGTTAACAGTCACAACATGTAGTACACGTAAAACAGCACACAGATAACATTTACTGCAATCTATATTACTGTATAGATGGCACTTGTGTACGCATGAATGAACTCCGATTCCTGCTACATAGACTATATCCTAGTGTTTATATTCTGTGGTTTAATCTAACTTGATTGTTCACGAATCCAGAATTATATAACGGAAGACCCATTGCTAGTGACATGCAATGAAGATTTCAATACAATGTCTATAAGTACGTATAGTCTTATCATTATTGATTTCCCCTGGTATCATTTAAATGAATATTGTTAATTATTTATATTAATTATATTTATATTATATCTGTATTATAATACAGTCATGTTCTATGTAACACTATCTACAAACACAACACGGATCCCACGTGGATGATATCTCCATATAGAAAACCTGAAACCTGAAACATTTAGCCAATTTCATGTCAATGATAATAGCAGCATACAGAAGACCCCCATAAGTCATGCCTATGCTAGGATTTATGAGTGTAAACAAGAGTGGAGACCTTCATTGAAATAGTCATAATACACCAGTCTTCTCAGACGTCATCCAGACCCAACAACAGAGTAGGCATTGAACACTCACTGAACAATACGACCACAATAACTACGTGTCCTCACTTGGCCCAAGAATGCGCCGATATTGGTGTTCGCAATGCGGCTATTATGTTCAGTCACTGGGCTATAGATGTGAATGTTTGAACCTTCCGGCAAGCTCACCTATTTAATATATCTGTGTGGGAAGATGTCATAACTGCCAGAGAGAACGTGTTTACTTAGATATTATATCTTCGTGAAATTGCACTTGTATGTACACATGACTTAATCATTAAGTAACATTTACGTGCTCTGGTGCCACGGCGTTAGATTATACCTGTGTACGTAGAGGTGTGATGAGCGTTAGATTGCAGTATGCCCAGTTATGTTATAGTCGTAGATTGCACTTGCTGGTTTTTGTGCACATGTATAGATAAGTCATGATAGTTAGTTTCCAATGATTGTATGTATGTGTGTCATTACTATAGGTATGGCATTATTGTTAGGTTTCAGTTGTATCCAGTACGTCATGATGGTAGGATTGCACAAATACACCTATATAATATGTAATGCTGGTTGAGAGATGTTCCCAGTGTTTGTTGACACGTAATACAATACAGCAGTATCATTGATGGAACTATGGACATGACGAACATATGGGTAGTCATCAGTTGACAGCAAGAAGTGCCTCATTAAGATGGCGTTAATGTAAATCTGAAACAGGCAGCTGGATATGTGAAAGGTCGTCTAGTATCGGTGCAACACTGGACTGACATGAAGAAGTCAGCAGACACATCAACTAATCAATAACAAATACATTCATGTGTAACCAATATATTTCAGGTTCCACTATTCACATGTCTTCGGATTTGCATTCAGATGAAGCATATGCGTCGTACACCATTGTATATGTCTTCAGTACAATCCAGTACAATCCTGCATACACTGTTGGATGCCTTCAGTACAATTCTGCATACACTGTTGGATGCCTTCAGTACAATCCTGCATACACTGTTCGATGCCTTCAGTACAATCCTGCATACACTGTTCGATGCCTTCAGTACAATCCTTCATATTTTTGGATATATTCAGTACAATCATGCATACACTGTTGCATACCTTCAGTACAATCCTTCACTTTTGGATATATTCAGTACAATCATGCATACTATTGGATGTTTCAGTACAATCATGCATACTATTGAATGTTTCAGTAAATCCTGAACACTATTGGATGCCTTCAATACAATGCTTCATACTTTTTAATATACTAGTATTCAGTACAATCCTGCATATTATTTGATGTTTCAGTACAATTCTGCATACTATTGGATGCCTCCAGTACAACCCTTCATACTATTGGATGTTTCAGTACAATCCTGCATAGAATACCAGAGCAGTGTCTTGAGACTAGTTTTGGCGAAATATCAGTGAGGAATTGAATATCGTCAGTATGAAGTTAGCGAGACATTATGTTTTTTGCGCAAAAGGTTCGTGAATTAAAGGAAATAATATGGAAAGCGACTCGAGATCTGCCGGGTAGGTAAGGTATGTGGTACACGCGGTTCAACTCTGTACATCGTCCACAGTGGTTCCTTGGACTGTATAGAGTCGAGTAAACTGTAGATGCAACACTTCACCTGCTTACTCTGAAAGCTCCAGCACACTCTGGAGTGATTCAAATCTCATCTCAAAACCCCATATTTTCAAGAAATGTTATGGTTAATAATTTAGTACTGTTATCATTGCTATCATGAACACATCAGACTTATCAGTGTCAGTGCTATGATGACCATACTTAGTGTGTAGTATGTCCATTTAGGCCTGGAGCTACCTAAATGGACATACTATTATAATGAGTATTATTATTGTTATTATTGTTATTACTGGTGTTGTTGTTTTTATTATTATTATTAATTATTATTATTATTATTATTATTATTATTATTATTTTTTAATTTTTTTAAATTTTTTTTTTATAGTATTATTATTATTATTATTATTATTATATTATTAAAGACTAATAGATCGACACAAATTACTAAAGCTATTGACTATATCTTAAAATGTAGATTGGACTATAAACTAAACTACAGATGAAATCATGAACAAGTATTCGGAATACACCTCCAAAATAAACCATGGAAGACAAATGTATGCATTCACGCAACACAGTAATGTAAGGACACCGACAAGGACACCGACCAGATCAACATGATACCTTTCAGTCAAGGTACTCACCGTTTCATAATGTTCATGGTAACTTCAAATTCCGGACGTAATATTCCTTTCCCTTGGCACAACGACCACTGATGACACTGATGACCACTGGTGACACAGGAGACCTAGCACTACTAGATCCAGAGCACTCCACACCGTCAGATCTTCACTTGAACCCACACCAAAAATCCTGGGAGTTGTGCAGTGTTGGAACTAAGTGAAAACACCCCGCCTTGGTTATAATATTATGTTACTCCTCAGCCAGTGTAGGCCTAGTGCTCCCCTAGACGTGAACGAAAAGGCGTGTGGGCCGTGCTGTCAATCTCAATTTAATGTGAAACTGTCAGTGACAGTGTTGAACCTACAGACATACGGGTGACCCAGAACTCCTCGCGATAACCCGCGCCTGGCTTGGATCTGGGTGTAATCTTAGACAAGTATTAGTCACAGGCATCGTTGTCGTATCCATTCTGTCAGTATCGCAGCACGGTCAAACAGTACCCGCCATTCAGGCTTTCATAACGACAGTTGGAAGGCTGACAACTTTCTTATCTGTAGGCGTATTGAAGTTCTTATGACATATTGCAATCTTATTACACAATCTGAGTGCACTGTAATCTCGTAGTATCGACGACAATTACCCAGTCACATTAATTAATGTAATCAGCGCGCACGATATGTACCTGGTAAATAGGTAGTGCGAAGTTCGTGATGCATATCTCCAAACACTTATCCAAACTAGAATCCATATAAATTGCTGTAGCTGATTACGTCTACATGTATATTCAGGAATTTGTTCCATAAGAATTGAAGAATGGACATTATTTTGGTTCTATACATATGTCAAATAGCACTGTAGAAGAGCACGATCAGTATGTATGCAATAACCGGCCACAAGAAATAGCTTCTCCCTCGAAACACAGACCATTCTTCACGTGTGTTAACATCCCTTAAATGTGAAGTTAAGTAGGCGTAGGCTAATGGTTTGAGTTTCGAGATGACGTAGAAAATAATAGTGCAGGTCACGTGTACAAAGACGGTTTTCTCAAAGTGAAATTAAATATAATTTAGCAGAATTTCTGCTCATGTAAACATCGGTTCTGGTTTCCTTCTCATTGTCAGTTATTTGATTATACACTGATTTCGATAATACCACCGATACCTACACTTGATACATTTGACCTGGCAATGGCTATACTATTCGGTAAGAACGCTTATTATACTCTACCATCCAACCAGAGAGAGCAAACAAGAAATACTTATCACATTGACACATTGCCCTTCGTGCTCACAATACATTAACTCATAATGTGATATTGTCACATAACTATTACTGAAAACAGTATTTACATAGTTCTGACATACTGGTATCATTCAACCCCAGCGATAAGTCCGACTGTTAAAGTTTGTGAACATGTAATATAATGTCATACTAGGTTTTGTCAAATAGTTAAAGTTATCCCAAACAGGATCTATTTGATGTTAGAACCAAGCTGTGTGTGGCGACAGACTAATGTACCACAGTTGCACGCGCAGTAGCTTCCACGAAGACGGAAACACATTTATGGCGTTTTATGATCAGCCTTTTCTTCGATATGCCATGTTATCATTTCCTTCCTAAACTTTGATGTTTCTTGGCAGTCCACAATCTACCCGCTGTTGACACTGCCGCCATTATACATGTGATTACTTTTACGATATAATCACTGTGGGTATGTGATTTAGGACAGCGATTGGCAGTTTGTATATATGTGTATAAACACGTGCGTACGTGATAACTATGCACACATGTATAAAGTATCCCATAAACACTTTTTTCAGAGATATAAATAAAATGTATTAACTCATTTAGATAATCTGCCAATAAAAGTCAATAATCAGATAACTTTGATTTGGCGTAAATCTATACAGTAACTTTATGACATGTACTAGTATTCTGGAAAATAGAGAAATACTTACAATGTATAGGATCCGAGTGATTCGGACACTGATAACGAGACGTGTCAAGAATATCTTGTACGATTATTTAAGATCAGTGGTTATGACTGTCTAACACGTTCCATGTTGTATAGATAGGCGTACATTATTTACATGTAGATGCATATACAGGGTAATATGAAATTGAAATGATGGATTTAGTTTATTTATTTAAATGTGCCATCGCAACTGGCCTAGCTATTTGTCTAGTGAGAGCTGTTTGACTAATTCTCAGATATTTCTTTACAATGTGATGTACTATATATATATTTCTCTGACAGGTGTAGGAATATAACTTTACTTGCTACAAGGCGACGTATACAACAGTGTTCGTGCACAATCAGCTGATAACACATGCACTATTTGTGAACACTGATTAATATATCGATATCGCTTCTAAGTTCTTATCACGAATGATTAAAAGCCGAACAGCATTTCTTGTTTTAGTTTGAAATATGATTTAGAGTGTAGAAAAGGCATGTCAGAAACGACATTTTATATTTTCCTATTAATTATGTAGCTTCTTGATTTTGTTTTTCGATCTATCTTGCTACTGGGATGCATCTACTGTCTATAGGTTTAGTGACATTTTCAAGATTCGGTCACTTATATCACATACTTGTAATATAATTCATAGACACAACATGCTCGTGCTTACTCACGCGTATCCTGATTGTGAAGGAAGTCAGTAAATCTAACTTTACATTTATTTGATTTTTCTGTTTACAATATTAAGGGAACATCATCCATCACGCCAAGCTATGTCAGCTATACACGTGGTGGTTCCCTCATCAGTCACAAATCAATAGACGTCCTCTGTAACTACAATTTCGATTTTTATATTGGACTGACATTAAATGTCTTCTGTAGCCTATTCCAGGGCGGTGTTGTCGACACCAGACATAATACAGCCTACTTTCCTGACAGCGAACACACAGCGGTACTGGAGCCGACACCAGACATAATACAGACTACTTTCTTGAAATGCAGCGAACACGTGACGGTACTGGAGTCGACACCAGACATAATACAGACTACTTTCCTGACATGCAGCGAACACGTGACGGTACTGGAGTCGACACCAGACATAATACAGACTACCTTCCTGACAGCGAACACGTGACGGTACTGGAGTCGACACCAGACATAATACAGCCTACTTTCCTGACATGCAGCGAACACACTGCGATACTGGAGTCGACACCAGACATAATACAGACTACTTTCCTGACATGCAGCGAACACGTGACGGTACTGGAGTCGACA
>JAUTBV010144121.1:0-11107 GCA_032361325.1 Lepetodrilus fucensis | reverse complement strand
ACTTTGAAAGTATTTCTTAAAAGATAATATATATGTTTAATGTATTCAAAATCTGTTACTCTTGTGCGGAAAAGAAAATAGTTTAAAGTATATGCAAATGTAACGCAAACTACAAAGAAGGGTGCGCTTAGAGTGGCAGTTTCTGAGATAAAACAGACATTTTGATCAGTGTGATCCACGTGTATACATTGTCTGTAAATGCAATGTTCGAACTTCAGGAGCATGATTACAGGAAAGAAGTCCCTTTAAATTCTATTGTCAGACTTGTCAATTTTAATCGATGTCAAACTTGCTTAATGCACCAAACATTCTCTTTCATTATTTCATCGTAAACGTCCTACTTGCTTTTCATGCCTATTGTATTTGGACGTAGTTTGACTGTTTTAAAGTTTGCCATTCCGTTCAGGAAAGAGTATAAAACAGAGCAAAATAAAGGAACTATCTGAAATTTGAGAAACCTAATATCGATTCTATGTGACCCAATGTCTCTATTTCTGTCAAAATCAAAGGAATTGAAACTAATTTCTCAGAAAAAAAATCATCTGCGTATTTTTTTATGGGACCCTCACATCGTAAACATTTCCCCAATGTCTTTTGCTTAACATTTTCAGTTAAATGACGCTCTTCGAAAAGCAAATTTATTAAGTCACTCGAGTTAAAGGTAAAATCCCCTAAATGGCTATAATTTCAGGTTTGGATGTCCATAGAGATGTCCATAGACTGGGATAGATAATAACCTATATATTTGCAAGAAGGATGTCGTTATCTGTCGTTAGTCTTCAATCACTGGGCTTTTAATAATAGATGTTATCAACATGCATGCTCTTAGCATATCAATAGCATAGCTAGTTCTGCAGATCTGTGTGTGCCTGGCTTACCCATTAGGATAGTCTGTAGATCCTCTTAAGGAGCTGAGAGTGAAGAAAAACATCAAGAGATGTCCAAATACTTGTATTCCACCGACATTAAATTGTAGCACCACAACATACATGTGACGATGCATACCTCACAAATATCATTACATGCGAGTGGACCATATTAATCATAATTGATAGTGTACTGTGCGATGTTCGTTTCTTATATATGATGTTACTTAAGTGTGTTGTTATAAATCTACATGTCGCTATAGTCAAACATTCGATGTTTACATTAACAGATTAAAACTTGTGACAAAATCGGTCATAATGTGCTACTAGTATTATTTTTAAAATGCATTATCAGCCAGTTCATGCGAAGTTCATTTTCTTTCGGTAGAGATCGCCAATATAAAAGAATCGGAATGAAAAGTAATATCATCCGTTAGAAAATAAGGATGTTTTTCTTGCTAAAAATGACGGCTATCGTCATGCATAGCAATGACGAGTATACATATACTGTAAATGGTTTGGATGATGAGCACAAGGACATTATATTTTATCGACAAACCATGAGCTGTTCAATGCAAATTACTTGTAGTAGGTAGTAGTAGTAGTAAGTAGTAGTAGTAGTAGTAGTAGTAGTAGTAGTATTAAGTAGTAGTAGTAGTAGTAGTAGTAGTAGTAATAATAGTAAGTATTAGTAGTGGTAGTAAGTAGTAGTAAGTAGTAGTAGTAGTAGTAGTAGTAAGTAGTAGTAGTAGTAGTAAGTAGTAGTAGTAGTAGTAGTAGTAGTAGTAAGTAGTACTAAAACCTGGTAACAGTCAACGCAAGTACCTCTGACATAAAAATGCGTAGCACATTTCTCCTTTCTGAACATTAACTTATGAGGCTGATTTGAGCATTCATTTATTTTTAACAGTACTTCCTTCACTGGTTATGCACAAAGGGACAAACTCATTTTGCTTACGACCGAACATTTGTCTGTATTCGATGCTATTCATACTATTGACCAGTCCCACTATGTCCGGTCTATCACGATAAGGCATACAACCCTATGTCCACGTATGCCAATTTCAGCTGGTATCATAACATGTTGGTCCAGAACAGGAGCTAAAGTTGCACATTTTTACGATGGGCCAGTGTCCAGGCTAATTCGGACATTCCATATAGGCAGGCTGGCGAGTGATATACGAGCAAATCTGCCCCCTGCAGACTGCAATCAGCCCCGCTAGCTTGCCCAGGCGGATGATAGAGATCTTTATGAACATACATAGCGGTCTTCTGTGAATATAGCCCCTTCATGACGAAAGAATGCGAAGTCTCCATCACCGAAACTAAACACAACGATCGTACGTTCTGTCCTTGTTATCACTATAATTTAACCCAGACAATTGTCTGTTTCTAGGAAGATATGGAGAATTGAAAAATATTCAAAAGTCGTGTTTTCTAGTGTAATAATACTATTGCTGATATTATAAAGCAGTGAGATTTTATGATGAAATGTGTGGCTTAAATACAATATACATGCTTATCTTTGTACAAAACAAAACGCCCATGATATATAAAGAGCATGCCCTTTGAATCGGTATTGTACACATGTGAAATCTAATGTTGTAAGCTGCTTTGAAATACAGAGTTGTTAAATTGTTAATGTATATCCTTCGACATAAGTAAGCGTAGGGCATGCTAAATGTAGGCCTTTGATCAACGAATAAAAAGTGTGGGTTAAATTTGAGTTTTATTTCAATTTCATGGCATATAATGCAAAGTGTAATCACGTGGACCATATAACAAACTTATTTGACTGACATAAAAGGTTTTCAAAAGTTGCCCATAAGCATTAAAACGTGTATACTAGAGAGAGAGAGAGAGAGTTGCATGCATATCAATTAAGGGTCATTTGCTACATCAACGAAATCACAATGCGAGTTTTAGTTCTTAGTCAGACGAAACATAATTTAACATCCTTATCACGTGGTGCCTTTATGGCTTAAGTGTCGTGCTAAAACACGAGCAATTATTTCCGGAACACTGGTTATTTCTGAGTATCAGGTATACCAACAGGCCTGACATCCACGTGAATCCTATACTAAAATACCCTGATAAATTGATAGTAAGTTGCGTTTCATAGTTATAGGGCATCGTTTCAGATAGATAAAACGGCTATGAGCCATGGTATAAACTGGCCATTGCATGAGATTCATTGTGTCGAATATGAGAATTTTATTGTCTTACAACGCTTGTGAAAAATACTTTGAGATACATGAAAACTGCTAGTGTATATATTATGGCCAAACCAAGGTTTAAACGTGGCCCCCATATAATCCCAAGTAACCTAGCAAGTCTCCTCATAGTTCGTATGTCCTGTGAATATACAAGACCTAAGTTATTGCTGGGTAGCAGAGGAATTACAATCATCTCAAACATATGGTTAACATTGCAGAAAATACTTGGGATACATTTTGGAATTCCAAACCACACTCTGTGTTTATTTGGATACTACCATTTATGACGTACAGGCTTCTGGGTCTGTTTTTATTTGTCTGGTCAGTCTGCAAGACAGGACGTCGATTCTCATTGAGGATTGATTTAAGGTAAGACCAAACACGTGACGTGAACAGTAACGCATTTTAGTTTTCATGGCAATGAATGATAGGAAGAAAGGTGCATGCCTCACTAAATAATGTATCCTCTTGTTTTCTGTTTTGATTTATTGAGTGAAAGAAATAATGTCAAGATCAATGGTACAGTTATATGTTAGTATTACAGATGTGTGTATGAATTACTATTACATTATAGTGGTAATTGTGTATATTTATAGAAATTATGTTGTTGTTTTTTAATCACTTATGCAAGTAACACCAATACTGGTAATATATTCTATACATAATTTGGTATTTTTTATGTTGGTATTTTGTGTATATACATGTAACATAACATGCATGTTGGTATTAGTTATGCTATATCTACTCATCAGATGAATTAAAAGCATATTTGAACACATTGAGCATAATTATATGGCTGAACATTCTGAATATTTTCCTCATTCAATCTCCTAATTTATTTTGTTTTCAACTTTTAAAAAATTGCATGCATGTTTTATCCGTTGCTTATCGTATGCCCTGGAAATGTGCATATGCTTATCTCAAAGGCCGTTCATAATATGCACACATCAGATAATTCACACATCTAAAGGTATAAAACGCTCATGTATCCAGTAACAGAACGTAGCATAACTCAGCATCTAGCATCCATGACTGAATAAATCACACTCATCTAATTATACAAAGCAGGGATCTATTTTTTTCCTTAACTTGATCCAGACCACCATCAGATTGTTTCTATTCATCCTTTCTTACGTTACACGGGTGTTTTGTATCCCTTTTCGTTGTTAATGAAACGCTCTCCGCCCCTCCAACTTGTACAACAATAGTCACTCGTGGCGGCCAATCTGTACGAAATCGTGCTCCAGTCGGCCAGTGCCAATGACTTTCTCATTAGTTCAATGGAGATGCAATTGATGTTATATTTATCCAGGGTCATTTACAAGACCAATTGTACTTTTGTCCATTAGCTCCGGCGACTTGAACCACTAGGGTGGAAACGTGCCTCGTGGGGAAAATTGCTCCCCTCTAATGTGGTCAGTTTAGGGTCCTCAGGTGCGGTTGGACAATGGTCAAGATATAGGCCATAAAATAATTTTCTAAAGATGTTTATGCTACCTATTAGACGCCGCCTAATAATTAAGGTAACTGTGAGGTATCTATATCTCAATTACGGCCGAACATTGAGAAGTATAGGTCATTTATTAGACAACATTGCTATACTCGGACTGCGCGTGAAGTTTACAGATTACGTAATGGATATTACATTTGTTGTTGGTCGTACCTTTGATCTCTGAAGACATAAACATTTCACCTGTCCCGTAGGGTCTAAATTGGAGGGGTCGAAGAGACATATGGTTGGATAACTATTACCTTGTAAGGGGAGGGCAGTGCACTCATACACTTTATTAGCGGTTTGACTTTGCTTAGGTTGAATTCGAAATGTTCAAACGTTTGGAACCGAATAGATACGAATCAGATAATATTGATGGATGGCATGTTGAAGTAAATATACGGCTGATATTATGGTAACTTTCTAACTAAGCTTTAGTAAATATCTTAGGCGGCAACTGAAATTTAGTATGCAAGAGTATATAAGGTATCACCGTCACTTCTTATGTTGATGTTAATGTTTATTTATTTTGTTGGTTACCTTTTTGTTAACTAACTGATTAATTGTGTTCATTGATATTTATTTCTCCAATAAAAGGTTAATTATTCAATTACTATAGTAACTTTCAAGCATACACATAATGGTGACATGCTGATTAGAATTTGTATCAGAAACATTTCATCACAATTATAAAAGGTAGAGTTGGACCCTGTAAATGCACTTTACATGTACATTGTCTTAGTGTATCGGACTTTGGTGACCAATGATCTGTGTCCAGCATAGTTAGTGTCCGTGCAGCTATATCTGGTGCTATATTGCATGTCCACTGGCGGGTTATCTGCCAGCTTCATCACGTCAGGGTCATTCAGACACGCATCATGCTCAACGAAGCACACGACTGACCGGTGGATAGGTAGGTATATACAATAACCGGCCAACAGATCAAAGACTCGGATCGGTAGGGTGGCAAATTAGGTCGTACCAGCACCGAATGACCTATAACATTAACAAATTGTCCTTTTAAAATCTGTTTGAGGCTGGTACATTTAAGACTAAATGCATTTGAATGAAAGATCTTGCTCGTCTTGCTTTAGAAACTAGGAAATATGGGTATGGCTAAATGAGTAGAGATGAATGGGTAATTTTAAAAGGCTATGGTTTATGCATTGGGACTAAGAACGTTTGAGCTTTTCTTTTGAAACCGACTTTGAATGACTCCCAAAGTGGGCAGAAGATCCGACTATTGGTCGTGATTAACTCTCCTAGTCGAGCAGTTCAATGCAGAGGACCCGTCTTTTATGCTACTGCGAGTCTTACCGTGAAATACTGGGTGGAGAAGTGGGCCAGGCGATGGAAGAAAAAACCCGTGTAAAGCTGGTCCCCTCTACCGCCATAGAATATCTCCACAGGACGGCTCTATCGCCATACAATAAGTCAAGAAGCCTTTCTGTATCGATATTCTACGGTGTGAATCTTTTGAAAGGGTTCTTTATAGGTAAACGTTGCCATACCCAGACATCAAAGCGAACAACTCAGGCTCGTGAACAGTCAAATGAATACGCTGGATACAGACGCGTTTGTTGACATTTGTTCCGCTTAAGAAGATCAAAGATATTAAATATTCTGTTAATGTTACCAAACCATGAATCTCAGCCGTATTGAGAAGCGTCGCAAATCGCTATGAATACGCGACAACTGTACATTTCATGTTTGAGTGACAAGTACATATTTAGGATGGACTTAGCGCTGACGTTTATAGACATACAATATCGGAGACGGTTTAAGGCATTAAGACACCTACACGTATACAACATATCTATTCCCACGGACATTGCAGATGAGCATATAGTTCATATCTATAATCTATCATATGTATTTTAACTGTTTTCAACCAGTAATACAATTGATCGCATTCGTGTAGTGGTATTTGCATAATTCTGCACTGTAGCGGTGACAGTGTATAACAGGTGTTATCCGACACTACAACACGCCGAGCAACTTACAAAGAGGTTTGATCTATGTAGTGTACCTCGGTGAGGTTTTAAACTTGACATGGGTGTTTTGTGACAACACTATCACAGCCACCATCTATCTGTATTGCTTTGTCTTTGATTTCAACAAGCGGAATCCGATTTTAACCCTTTACAGTGCATGAACGCCTGCAAACAGACAGAATTAGACCCAGCAATATAACTTACAACTGCGTGAGGTTGTGGCTGGTACGTGTGTGTTTCAAATTCAGCCTTTCAAAAAAAAAAACACACACCAAAAAAAACCAACCCAGACTGTTTGCTTCTATTTTTGTTTGTAATAAGGAAAAGAAAAGAGATATATTTTTCATTGTGATCTCAAACTGTGTCCTACCATATCACAAGCAGCATATTAGGTTTTACTCATACTATAAACTAGTCTGTAACAAAAGACATGCTGTTCTAACAAAGGTGTCATTTTACACGCAAGTACTAACAGGGTGGATCGGTTATCAAACCGGGTGTCCTCTCTACTCCACCCTTCCTCATTCAGGATGAATATTTTTTAAAGTATTCGTGTTGAATGATATATCTGATATGGATATTAGATATCCCATGATTGCTGCTTTGCCTTGGATTTTCAGTTGACAGTATATCATCACATTGTCATTGAAATTATATATGTTATCAATACAGATAGGCATATGCCATGTTGTTGGCTTGTATACTATTCCTAGACGATACTAACACGTAGAGTACATTGTATAGACGTGCTAGCGAATATAAGATGGGCAATATTTATAATAATTAATTATATTTCGTGGTATCAATTTACTTTTTTACTATGTAGTTGTATTATGCGCCTATAGGATATATAGCAGTCCTTGATTAATATCATAATTTAATGTTGTCAAGATATTATGTTTCACCTCCACGATGCCTTTCAATATTGATATAAATAAATATCAAATTAATTATAAAATTGGTAGAACCATCATACTTGTCAATAGCGGAGAGGTTTCATATTGAAACAATAGTTTCGAGGTTAGTCGCACGTGAATATTAATCTAACCATCCCTATATTTCTCAAAGGAAAGTATTATTGAATTCATTATATTCTGAAGAGAACTTTTAAGAATGTAGTTAATCAGTGTAAAGATAGAAAAATAATTAGCTACTCACCCAACGGGATAGCGTATCACGTGACGCTATTTGAGGTTTGGACGATGGTTCCAACTTTGGTCCTCGGATCCTACAACGACATATCTCAGATTAATCCTTAGTATCATTAAAACGTCGTTTTGAAGACATGTAATACACTCTATCCTAGCTAGTACCAAGGACATGCCAGCACATCATGAGACTTGATTATATACCAATAATTTCATTGAATTAAACTATGAATAAATATTTGTGTGAACAAATAATAATAATACTACTACTACTACTAATAATAATAATATAATAATATAATAATAATAATAATAATAATAATAATAATAATAATAATAATAATAATAATAATAACGGTGTTCATGAAACTGACCGTGCTGATTCCGGCGCCTGTGTAGATGACCACTTTGTTGGATGCCTTGATGGCACTGGCCAGCTGCAGACACTTGTCTTTCAGGACATCTGGGTCATCCTCAATCTGAACATGACAAATTACATGACAAGTCAACTGTGATCTATGTCCATGTGTCTGATTAACATGTTGAAGAAATTACTAATGTTTCAGAAACTTAAAATAATTATTATAATGTATAGAATTCATCATCACAATTTATTTAGGCACAGAATTTAATAAGAAAATACCAACAGCATACTTAAAACACAGGTAAACATGTTGAAACATGGAAAAGATAATGTTCAATCAGGGCTCTAGACTAACATTCTGAGTTACTTGCCCACAGAGCAAGTCAGGGCAAGTAGCAAAGGCATTAAAGATGCTAAATGTTAAAAAGTAGGTTGCCCGCAGTGCAATTTAACTTGCCCCTGTACGTCGGGCATATGTCAGTCCAGAGTGAACAATGAACAGAGTGAACAAGGACATTCAGAATTTGTCATTACTTATTTAAAGAAGTAGATGTGCAAGACGTTGTATAATTATCCTATTCTAAGATTATATACCTCTAATACTCTTTGCTTCTGAGCATGTTGTATCTTTTCTCTCTTGTGAACAGCCTTGACAACTTCTGGAGATGAGGTCAAAGTGTTCACTTCCTCCACTGTTCTGTCGACCTCGGCTTTCTTCAGGATGCATCTTACCTTGATGACAGATTGGTAAATAATTATTGTTAAGTAGTGAGAATGTGAATGATAACACTCAATGTACACATGTAGGTATTTGAAAAGTGGTAGTCAATTCAAAGCCAGCTACAATATATACATATGTATCGATGACAAAACATATGTTGTTATCTACGGAGGCCAGACAACTCGGACCCTAAGACAACTCGGCCTGGACAGCTCGGCTCGAGCCGTGGATTTTAAGGATACACATTGTAGATAACGATAGAGATGATGTGACACTTATTTATTAAGTATGCAATTTATCCATGTCGTATAGTTTGCACGCCGTAGCGTAGAATATCGTTGTTTCAGATGGGTTTCTAGAAAACAACAAGGCCCATGGATTTTAAGAATACAATTGTAGATAATGATAGAGTTGATGTGATACTTATTTGTTTATTAAGTATGCAATGTATGCATGTCGTTGCGTAGAATATCGTTGTAATGATAACGCCAACGACA
Organism: Lepetodrilus fucensis; assembly: GCA_032361325.1. Classification (NCBI taxonomy): domain Eukaryota; kingdom Metazoa; phylum Mollusca; class Gastropoda; order Lepetellida; family Lepetodrilidae; genus Lepetodrilus; species Lepetodrilus fucensis. The sequence goes on along the minus strand of JAUTBV010144121.1, from coordinate 1,809 downwards.
GATACATTCACAAATTTATTATAAGTTAAAGTACATATTATAGGTTACATACTCATTGCGAGTGTTGCTACAATAAAGATGTTCAGTTTGGCGTTGGATGTATGTTGTTACTGAGATCATCTCCAATTATTTGGGTGAAAGACTGTAGAACAAAAATCAGTTATTAGTCCAGCGGAAACTATCATTAAATTCCAATGAATCAGCAATTAATCAATCCGACATGACACGTTGTTTCCGGACGTTTCGGCATGAGGTGGGACTTTTCAATACCCACAAAAACACTTTTATGGATTTAGGTGAGAATACTTTAATTTTTAAAACAACATATACTAGATTACAAGATTGTCATTGTTGGCCGAGTTGTCTCAGGACTCAAAGCCGAGCTGTCTTGCCCAGGCCAAGTTGTTGTTTTTTGTTGTTGTTTTGTATTGGGGTTTAAAGTCGCTTTCTAGAATCTTTCATTGACTTGTCAGTTTATGGCTGGAGGAAACCCGCAACATATGTAGCGCTGAATGTTGCAGTAAACCTGCGAGCACTGGCTGGTACTGACAAGACCAAGGATGATAACTGCATTGCCACTCTACAGTCAGTGCATCCTATCAATATCGCGTCAGAAAGGTAACTTTCACGAACATTGATGCCAGGCTCCCGGGACGCGATTTGAACCTGGAACCTTTGGCTCCGAAGTCCAACGTTCTACCACTGCGCTACATTCCACCCACCCCCCCTACAATGTTGTTAAGACCACTTTGAATTATTGATGTTATTAGACTACATACCTCAGCAAATAAAAGCAAATAATTTAAATATGAATAACATTGGTTAGAAATATAATAATAATTTATATGAAAGGAGCCACACTGTTATCATCATAACACTTGAGAATCTAGTTAGCCCCGCTAAAACTCATTGTAGCGATAAAGGTGTTTTATGCAAACAGATTTACAATTGTAACAGATCGCTAAAGTTTTACTAAGAATCAACTTATCAATGAATTGTAGCTACAGGTGCAGGGGCCCTGGTACAACACATACGGTTAGTTACAGATAACTCTTACAGATAACTCGATAGGGATATCTCATCTGATAATCTTCTAAAAAAACATTACAAAAATTATCGAAATATCGGTGATCAACTGGTCCAAAGTATTCTTTAAACATTAAATAAAGTATTGAGTTATTCGAACATGAGGTAAATGTCGTGTAATTCACTTGTTGTCAGAAATTATGGCAGAATTTGTGTTTGTTTACAAACATACCAAGACACCGCCATTTTTTTCTTGAAATATACTGGCAACTAACAACCCGTATTCATTGTACACTACCTTAAAATAATGTCCATACCTGTTTAATTCTAGCACGTATCTCATTTTTAATCAAAACTTGCGGTGATAATTTGCACTTCCTTGTTTTTCTTGTGAATTTGTCCAACTCGCATCCTTCTTCTTCCGCCATATTGTCAACAGTCGCTTATGACGTTGACAAGACGTGTATTTGCATATATGGCCATAATATGGTTAATATAAAGCAAAGGTTATTAATACATATTTAATTATATGTAACTAGTAATATATTGGACGATACAAAACATCAGAAAAGGATTAATTGGAAAATCGAAATGATATAAGGAGCAAGGACAAGTTTCAACGAGTTTCACAAAACCGGACTGAAACCGACAGTATGCAAATAATTTGTCGCTGGTCAAATATATTATATCTAACATAAACGGAGTGGCGATTCCAATATTGGTAATTTAATATTACAATAAGTTGTAGTATCATGAGTATTGTAATAACAAATTAGTTACTTA
>JAUTBV010144110.1:0-11108 GCA_032361325.1 Lepetodrilus fucensis | reverse complement strand
CAGTCACATGTCTAGTCTCTGATTGGTTGCTTATATAATTTATTAAAATATTCATACTGGCGAACAGTAGTAGAAAAGTGAGTTCTATATAGACAGTGATCCCAGGGTATTTGACGGAGGTTAGTGTAATCATAATGGCCTGTGTTTTCGAGGATGGTATTAGGTACATTTTTCTTCATAGGAATGATATTTAATATGTTCAAAATGCGCTTTTGTACAGCAGTGATTTCAACGTAAAGTGTAAGATAGAACATGGCGGCAGAATGAATATTTGTATTCTCTGCAAATAGCAACCTTGTTTGTCCGATATTTATCGCTAATTGATCGATAGTTACTTAGCGATTAATGATATGCCATAACAGTATCGATAGCCAGCCCTACTATTCATAATACAAATACATTGTAAATTGTAAAGAAATTTATAAATTATAACAATTATTATATATATAACCATCTATAAAGGGCAGTTCCTGAAGTCCATTAATCACAAATGTTGAAATGTTCTGTATTTAATTGGACAGTCCAGATAAGAACGTATTCCAGCATGTACAGGTGCATATTAAATCTGTATTGTTCTGCAGGTATTCAGCTGTATTTTAATTTAAATGTGTATTGTGCAAATGTGTACAGGTTAAACATGTTAACAGTGCAATGCTACATGTAAACACCCTGTGAAAAGACATTAAAGGTGTAGTATTCTGTATATTTATGCACATTATGTTCTGTAAACTGGGCAGTAATGTTCTGTAAATGGATGGAACGCAGTCCAAATAAGGACATACATGTCCAGCATGTGCATGATTTAAAGATGCAATTCTCTGTAAATCAACATTAAAGGTGCAACCTGTGAAAATGACATTAAAGGCATATATGCACATAATGTTCTGTAAATGGACAGAATGCAGCCCAGGTACAGAATGTACAGTCCCTACAAATGTGTACAGGTGTGTAAATCAACATTAAAGGTGCAATGCTCTATACAAAATCTGCGAAAATGACATTAAAGATTATCATGTTCTGTAAATGCACATAATGTTCTGTAAATGGACAGTAATGCTCTCTAAATGGACAGAAGGCAGTCCAGGTACAGAATGTACAGTCCCAGCGTGTGTACAGGTGTAAAGCGTATGTTGTTCTGGCAAGGATCCAGGGTGACTTACTACCAGAAGAATGTGGGGGATGCTCAGACAACACAACACCTCACAGCAAAGCTAAGCTCTCAGTTTGTAGGAACTTGCCTGGGCTAGCTTACAGCATGCCATGACTCATGCATTTCACCAATGTGCGTCTTAGTTAATATTATTTATATATACCCCAGTGTGTATGTATTTAACTATAGCACTATCGTGGTTATATCTCGGCTCGTATGGCATCTCGTGCGCAACACGAGTATGATGAAATTCATGCACTGTTAACGTTATTGCAGTTATTTACAGTTAGTCACCATGGTATAGGGTTTATAGGTATACAGTAGATACACACATTAATATGCCCCAAAAATATTATATTTATTATAATGTTTTGTCTAGTGACTCGAACAGAATGTTGAGGGTGTGTCAAATATATAGTGTAAATTGTCCTATATGTTGGCTGTTATTATGGCTCAGATGTAATAATGTAATATGAGGAAAATATGTTTAATTTTTTTTTTTTTATAGGTGTGTCGTTTAAAATAGGAGTAAATATTTAAATACATCCTTTAACTAAACAGAGAGCTCTGTAAGGCATATAGTTTATTCCACTTATTTAAACTTCTATTTACTTCTAAAATACTACATTTATCAGGTGTAAAATCAATTAAATATAAAAATGTATATATCATATGCCCGCCCATCCCACCTTGAATTCACCACAGTGGGAAAATTAATGTCCACCTTAACCCTTTAACCCTATCTTTTCTGGATTAGGGACAGACTAATCTTTAGGGCATCTCTGGTTGCTTTCAGGCATTGAGGAAGTTAAGCACACTTTGGTACACAATACTGCATTTGATTTTGAGTTCAAAGAATACCAAAGTGATTTTTTTCTCATGGCTGATGGAATATCTACCTGTTTCTCCAACTCTGCAAATTCCTGAATGGTGCCAAATAATTTCACATCATAGACGTGAACAGCTGTTGTGTTTTCCTAACATTAACAAAGTTGTCTCTATCAACCTTGAGCTGGTATAAAAGCTTGATATTGTCAAATCATGTATTTGTAATGAGCTCTATATTTTATTTATTGATTTATTAATTTTATTCTATAGATGTATTTTTTAATTGAGATTTTAAGATATCATCAAAATCCTGCATTTGTCAAAGGCTCAATGTATTTATTTAATTTATTATTATTTAATTTTTAATTGGGGTTTCCGGTTTGGAGCCGCTGTCAAGATTTTTTCACAAATATAATGGCTTGTCTTTATGCTCAGCAAAGATTTGCTTCAATACATCAATGTTAATCCTTTAATGTAGGATATCTATTTAGACAATCTATTTGTTAAGTTCATTTTTGTTCTGCATATTAAAACAAAACAATTATGCAGGTCTTTTACCTCTTACTTTTGCTACTCTGCCACCTACTTCCGATTCTACTGAAACCACTGCTATACACCTATTTTACTACCATCATGCTATCGACACATCAACGTCTTATATATATACATTTTTCTCAGCTCTCTCATTATTCATATAGCATCCTGTACATTTAGAAGGAAATTAACTCAGTAATACTACACCAACCAGGATGTCCTTGAAATGAGCAACTAATAATAATATATAAACCTCACGACTACAAGTGACATGATTTCTCTACTTCCTGTAGATAATATATACTTTTATTTAATAGTTTCTCTTGTTAGAGCCTGGCGTGTCCTTAAGAAACGTGACACCATGACAATTTCAGTAAATGGGTCTGAAAATGTGAAATATTAATTATACATATGACACTCCTGTATAAAACAGGATTAATCTAAAGTACATATAACCTTAGTACTAAACTGTGAGTGAGGGTGAAATTATGGCCACAGAGTTAATTTATGCTCTTTCTTATTTAACCCTCTTCCTGCTGGAATAGGCACAGGTACAGCTCTTTAAGACATATCTGGTTGCCTCCAGCATGGAGAGAGTTAACCATATACTTATTAGATGGTCCTACTGGTCTCGGCCAGAGGGCTAACCCCTTTAGCTAAGTCGATAGAGCACTGGACTCACAGTTCAATAATTTAGGTTCAAATCCCAGGAATGAAATGAGACTGTTACAATGGCGCCTGAAGTGGACATGTCCAAAGGCAGTTTATAAAATTTTCCGTTTCATAATTTAATTTTCATCTAGCAAATGGAAGTAGGATAGTTTCTTTTAAGTTTTTAAGTGTATTTCAAACACTGCTAAAATCATTAACATGTTTGTTGTGGTTGTTTTCAATCTCACGGTGGTGTTGGTATTTTCAGATGGCTACTGCCTGTAGCATCGCAGGACCTCTGGAGAAGACGGAACGCCGGAATACAACCAAATCAGAAGCGATGAGCAACCAACGAGAGAGATAATCAGTGAGTCATTCAAAAGATGTGGAATCTCATTATTCTGAAGAGAGAGGGGAAAAACAATGATTGTCGCCTGCCAGAAACAGCTTGGATGCTCATAAAAATGTACAATGTATTTGGAAATGAATTTTGAATGGTGCAATTATTTTTAGGCTTGGCAGACAGATTATATTTCAGTTAGAATCTTAGTTTGAGAGTTGGGGTGGGGTATGGTAGGGTGGGTGCGGAGATGTGGTTGGGTAGAGTGGGGTTGGGAGGTAGAGTAGAGTGGTCAGTGTCTTCTCAGCAGTAGGTTAGGATACAACTTGTCTGTAGACATGGCATACAGTTATCTCCCTTATCTGTACCATTTTAAAAAGAAATAGGCTGAAGGTTATTCTCTACTTACTGGTATAAACATAATGGCTATGAAATTATTAACATTTATTGTCTTAATTTTAACCCTTTCCCTGTTTGAAGCAGTGACTAATCTGGCAAAGAAGGGGTTAATTAAGTTAAATGAATGTTAATTTTGTTGTTGTTGATTTTTAGGTCAATGCACATACTCCCCAGGGAGTTGAGAAGGAATTGACTGCACACAGATCCATTGACCGGGGTAATAATGTAGCACCATATGCACCATATGGAATAGGCGCATTATAAATATGTATTATTATTATTACATATTATTTGTTTTTTAGATCATGGGTACCACATCGAGCAAACGCAAAAAACACAAAAAACAAAAACAAATTAACGACACCGACTTTGACTCATCATCACCCCTGCAAGATCTGGAGAGACTTCGATCGTTATCGAAGACGAGACTGCACCGTTTGTCCGTTGCTGCCAGTCCCTACTTCTCCCAGGACTCTCTGCAGAACAGCAGCACCATGTCGTTGAACAACTACAACAATAACATGAACAACACATGTCACATGACAGGCTCGTTCAGCGCAGAACGCCTCAGTCTTGATGACCATCCAGTGTTGACAAAACTCCAGAATGAACAGAACGCGAGACTGGAACACATGGAGCGGCGAATCACGAAGATACGAACCAACGCGATCCAGGCCGCCGAACGCCGAAAATATGCGCATTTGTTCCGTGCAAAACCAGATGAATCTAAGACGGAACAGCTTCTCAAGGAAGCCAGTGAAGCGCTGGAGATTCTCAAACGCGAGAGGAAATGTCAGCTGCAGGAGCACGGGAGCGATCAAGGGGAGATAATTCCCGTCAAAATATTGTGCGAAGAAGATAGGCGTAAGTCGACCGATGAAACGGGATCTAAATCTGTGTGTAGAAAATTGGACTTCTGGCCCGCACCACTTCAGTCTATGAATTTCAGTAAGTATTTGTGTTTTTACGATGTGAGTTTGTAACAAATGTTTATTTGTATTTATAAAATATGTATTTAATACATTGGACAAATATTAAAAGAACTGTCATTCATTGTTACTAAAAAATAATTGTTTTTACTATAAGAATTTGTTACATTTTTTTTATGATAGATTTCGAGAATATTAAAAAATGTGTTTGGTTTTTCTTCTTCAGGTGAACCAGTAATGTGGCTGCTGTTACCGTTTCTTCTTCCACTCTTTCTAGTGCTCTATGTAATCCGGTCCCTCACCAGCCAATCAAATGACAGATTCAAGAAGCGTCAATGACGGCTACTGGAGAGTGGCTTGATGTGTCGTAAATATACTCACGAATTGACATTATGAAACCGAGTTTGTGACTCACAAATAGAAAACCATCACTGTTGCTTTGATTCAGTTTTTAGTTTTTATTGGGTGTGGCGCTCATCATTTCAATGCAAATCCATTCAGCAGTGTGAATTTGACAGAATAAGTCTATGTTCGTGTTAAAGAGTTACACTTTACGCAACTGCCAAACCTCACAGAGTTAGCACCAGTTGTCCATGTGCACCATGTGCACCATGAGTGCACCTACAGTATTATTTTCACCAATCAGAAAGAAGTTCTGCCATGAACCAATCAGCGAGTTCTGTCATTAACCAATCAGAGAGTTCTGCCATTAAGCAATCAGAAAGAAATCCTGCCATTAACCAATCAGAGAGTTCTGCCATTAACCAGAGATAATAACAGTTCTGCCATTAACCAATCAGAAGTTTGATCTGCCATTAACCAGAGTGAAAATTTGCTATTAACCAATCATCAGAGAGTGCTGCCATGAACCAATCAGAATTTCTTCCACTAACCAATGAGAAGTTCTACCATTAACCAATCAGAACATTATTGATAGATATATTCATGAAATTGTGCTCTACATGAACTACCATACCACAAAGGACTTTGAAAAATGTGAACATTCATCTATCAAAATGCAAATCATCACATCCATCTTTGCAGGAGTGCTTTCGATTCCATTTGTGAGTTACATGCCAATGTCAATACTCTTAATTGTGACTTGGTGACTACAGAGGGTTCATAACCAGTTGATCCAATATGGCATCATTGGAACCGCAACTCTCTCCATGCTGGAGGCAACCAGAGCTGCCCAAAAGAGCACAGCCTAGGTGCCTAATCCAGCAAGAAGAGGGTTAATGCTTGCTGCACCATTTAGGAACATGGGAAGCACAATTGTGTTTTGTTCCACATTGAAGCAATCTTGTTATGTTGGAGTTGCTTAAATGGAGCTGTGGTTACACAAATGGAGCCGTGGTTACACAAATGGAGCAAGTGTTTAACACATGGAGCCACAGTAACACAATTTGGAGTTCCAGGTATAAAAATGGATTCATGCGAAAATAGTGCTTCAACCATCTGGCATCGAAGTTGACATAAGCGATGAGCAATGCAAATCTGGATCGATTCCGTAGGATTTCAGGATTTTGAAGTTTGTGTCTTCAAATGGCGCCAGCATTACCTATATCACGGTCATGGAATAATGAGCGCAATGGTATACACACGAACAAAATGTACGCCATATTGAAAATGGTCAGGATTCTGGGCCTAAAAGTCAAAGGGGTGAAAGTTGAGTGATATTGGTTTGGTGGATTTACATCGAAAAAACCCTACATATTTTGTTTCAAATATTCATTATATTGACAATATTGTGCAATTATTGGTCCATTGGAAATACTTTGCAACTAATATACCAACGGGCAATCTGCTTTCTGAATATTTAGGAATTAGGCTATATATGTGTGGGTTTAGAAATGACTTAAACATGTAAACTTACAGAGTGTGTGTGTGCGTTTTTCTGAAGATATAATGACATATATGGATATATTATTGGGAGGAACTGTAACAGATCGGCGTTAAATGTACGATTGGATTACTCAATTGTTTCTGTCCCACATATGGAGCTGACAAAGTGCTGTGTCATCTCCCATGTGCTTTACGTACGTTTTTCTAGTCATTTAAACTTGTATTTGTGATAGAATTTCAAGAAATCTTCAGGGATTTTCAGTCAGAGAAGTATTTTGGATTTTATTGTTGGTGTTGTCCCAAGATGAAGATGATAATTTCCAAGATGAGGAAAAGCTTGACAGATGAAATGTTCCCTATGGATCAAGATGATATGGACTGCTATTTGAGAGACTGGGGCAGGTTCTGATAGTCTGGGGGCTGGGGGTGGGGATGGTCGGGTAGGGTAATGGGGTGCATGGATTTTAGATTTGAGGGTAGGGATACAACAATGAGGGTAGGGGGACACACCATTGGTAAATGTTTCAACTTGAGAAGGAAATGTTTATGACTCGATAAATTCTGTACATATTTTAACATGCCAAGTTCTTCTCATGAAATACGAAAACAATTGTTGACACTCTTTATGTAGAAACCAACAAATCCATTATGAGGCCTGAAAGAGCAGGGTTAAACCTGTTTATGTCATTTTCCTTGAGATTATAGAAATTAGGGAAAATGTGTTACCATGATTGTTGCATATACCCAGTATGGAGGAATGCTGTGAAATGTTGCAATGCTGTACTTCAGATTGAATACAAATGTTCATCGTTTACGGGTAATTTTCATGCTCAACAAGAACCTTTGTTGGCATTGTAAGAATTTGTTTAAATAATTAATGTACAATTATGATTAATTTGGTATTTTTTCTCTCTCCATTTCTGTTTTGTGTATATATATATATATATATATAATGAACTAAGAGATTTACTGTCAGTGGTTTTTCTTTTGTCTTTATGACCAGTGATCAAATAAAACAGCAACAAGTTATGTTACTAGATGAGATTATGACCTACGAAGTACTTTTTGATGTTATTTTGCAGCAGATATTTGTGTTATATCAGTTATGTAAGGAATTATAGTACATTGGCATTGAAACATTTGTATATAGGATGTACTACTTCAGCTGTTATGATGACATGTCATGTCAAGATTAATGTTTTGTGGTGAAGTAAAATTCTTTCTCAAAGACTGCTATATTATTATGGGCCATGAACGGGCAATAGATGAATAGGACATAGACTGAGCTTGACTGAGCCTGTCTGACTTAAAGTATTAGTACTGTAACATGATCGGAGCTAGGTACATGTATATTTATATTTTTACGCATCTCATTTACTGGTACGTGTATTGTAATAATAAATATTTGAATATTGATGTCAGAAGAGATTAAATAATTCCTAATGCAGATCAATAACATGTATTAAATTTATTTTAATCCATTCTGATTCCACAAATATATTTAAGATATACATGTATATTTTTTTTAATAAAATAAATTCAAAATGAAATTCTTAAATGCTTAACTTTCAATGTTCATGGGAAACCAGATATGCCTTCATAAGATTAAGAAAAAGTTGTTAAAATTATTTTGTCTTAATATCTAAATATTTAATGGGAGAAAAGTTAACCTTTTCTCTATTTATGAATGCAGAAGAAAACTTAATATGCCAAAAGGAATTATCCAAAATATATGATAATTCTAGTGATTTGATTAGTTGAGATGTCCTGTAAAAGGTTGTACACACTGGTTTGGCCGTAACATAATACATTAACCCTAAAGAGCTGCCTCTGTGCCTAGTCCAGCAGGGAGAGCGTTAAACATTGAAATAGTTGAACCATCTCATAGTCGCTGCTTTGCAAGGCATGTCTGGTTGCTCATAGCATCAGGAGGGTTAAAGATGTAACAAAAAAGTATGCAGGAAGATTGTTTGCTCTAAAGCTGTTGACGTAAGTAAGTAAGATGCATATATCTATGTACTGTTGTACTGCCACAAGATGATGTACTGTCAGGGAACAAATCCAGGCAGTGTAAAAGCATTCTTGTGTTTCACAGTCTTCGTACATGCACATTCCTCAACTATTTATGCATTTTGTTACATCTCAGAATTTTTATTGGTATTTATTTCTTAAAAGGTTTCTGAAGTGAGTGAGTGATTATGGTATCGAGTTAAATGTTGCTGTGGGAATCTTTCACCCATTTGTGAAGAAGTTTCTGAAGTTAAAAAGGCCCGTAATGTTTGAAAATGTTTCCAATCAAGATGCAATTATAGTTGCAGCTTAAGTTGTATACTTCCCAAGGGGTTGTACATGTAATTTGAATGCACATTGACCTATACACTGGGTAGTATTTAGCAGTAGGAGTTACATGTATTTATTATAAAAATACACATCAATATAACATAAAGTAGAAACTACAGTAGACCCCGCATTAACTGGACACTCGCCTATATAACGTACTGAATCTCAAGTCCCGGTCCTATCTAACGCTAATTACGGCATATGCGTATAATACTTTGCATATAACGGACAAAAATAGCCGGTCCAAATGAGTACGTTATATGTGAGGTCTACTATATATATATATATACCGGTATATGAATTTTTTATTGTAATGGTTTTCAGTTTTATTGTTAATGCAATAATTAGTCGACTATTTGCTGTAATGTTGTACTCGTTCACAATGTCACACATTAATTATTAATACCATTTGTGTGATATTATACAGCTACTTGGATCTAATTATGACTTGTTCAGCATGTTTCAAGATTGCCACTTCCGCATGCTATATATTACATATTGTGCAATGTATTGTTGCACTTAAAGACACTCATTTGTGGCTAATATAATTTTATATATATTTTGAATTTGCAGTGATTTTCAAATAACAATGTGACAGTTCTAGTCAAGAATAAGATGAATTTGCATTTGTGTTGAAAAAGTGATTAATTATGTTGTGTGTTTATTAGGAATATGTCTATACATGCATGGTCATTAATCATTATTTTGTTTGGTTACAAAGTGAACAGTTACTTTTTGTTATTAAATACACCTTATTCATTTGACTCTGGAATTGGGCACACATTTAGTGGTTAAATATCAATTTACATATAACAACCGTTATGAGTCACATATCCTACTGGTATAACAACAATAATTGGTGGTTATTTAATAGTAACAATAATACTACTACTACTACTACTACTACTACTACTACTAATTATTATTAAAAATAAAATATGAAGATGATTAAACTAATAGTCTTCATACTATTCTAATTAATATGGAATCAGGGGATTCCTATTCTCTTGTCACAGCTCTTGGAACAAGAGAATAATGCAAAATGATGGTTGGCTAAGTATACAAAAAGAAAATAATAAATAAATAATGCATTTTTATTTAAATAAAAATGTTAAATTAAAATTGGGACTGTTACTGAACTTAATTTTAACTCAGTTCAAATATACTAATTATAAAATAAAATATTATATATTTCATATATTTGTATGTGGTTAAGCAGTTTTCATCTTAGGGTGATTCCATGTTTGTGCAGGAATACAGCTTCCAAGGGTGTTGGAAGGGTTGCATGACTCATGCTTTCCCTTGCAAAGTAATATATAGCTCACTGGCTGCATCACAGCTGTTGCAGACTCTGAATCTATAGTCTAACCTCTTTAGGTTAACCCCTTTCATGACTAAGACATAGCTATGCATCTGGAAACTGGTCTTGGTTTGACTGTAGAGTGGTAGGGCACCCACTGCCCAGTTAGCAGTGGTTTTCTGTGTTTGATGTATTAAAGTGAGCCTGCCTTAGAAAATGTATTAAAGATGCAGGATTATTTATATCTTGTGGGCATTTCTGATTTAAAACTGCTGTAGATGATCAACATGTGATATTAAATTGCAGTCTGTAAAGTCCATAGAATTGCATCCTGTAAAGTCCATAGAATTATATCCTGTGAAGTCCATAGAATTATATTATGTAAAGTCCATAGAATTGCATTCTGTAAAGTCCATACTGAACAATATATCAGTTAAGATAACTTGACATCTGCCACACAAATTGTAGGATTATGGAAGCAATTTAAATTTATTTAAACTTATGTGACCTTGCAATCTCTACATTGCAAAATTGAAAACACCTTTGTAGTAAAAATATTAGGTGGGTTTCATGGGAACGGTAATTAATACTGATATATATTAGTTGTCAAGTTACTAGTACTTTTGATAGATGGATTTTTTTAGCAGTACATGTACCTGTAAGATAAACAGGGCAGGTGTTATTTATCCCACCATACATTAGAAAATAATACACATTTATTACATAAATGCAGTGAAATACCATGTTTTCTCAGTGGAAATAACAGGTGTTATTTTTCACTAGTGAAAATAA
>JAUTBV010144099.1:0-11110 GCA_032361325.1 Lepetodrilus fucensis | reverse complement strand
GTTCTATTTAATATCAACTTTATGTCCCTCGTGAAATAATTTTATTTGCACTCGCTGAAGCTCGTGCAATAAAATTAGTCCACTCGGGACATAAGTTGATATTCAATAGAACATCGTGTAATATCCTCTATATAATGATAAATGTCTCACGTTTGTTTGCGAAATATTTTATTATTTGGGTTCGATATGTTTTCAAGATTGTTTCACTTATATAACATCTTGTCAGTTTAGGGCCGGAGGAAACCCGAAAAATCCGTAGCGCTGTATGTTGCAGTAAACCTGCGAACATCAGCTGGTACTGACAGACCAACGATAATAACTACATTACCACGATACAGACAGCATATCCTATCAAATCGCGAACATTGATGCCGGTGGTTCCCGGGGCGGGATTTGAACGCATGACCTTCGTCTCCAAAGTCCAAACGTTCTACCAGTGCGGTACCACCCGCCCCTGTTTGCGAGATGTCTCTACCTTTCTGAGAATTGATCGTGTTTCTCTGCGGGGACAGTCACGGACGCAGTGAGACATCGCGTAATGAAGCACATGTCGAGATACGTCGCCTGGCCCAGTGCCTTTGATTGCCCAGTCCGTATTTATAGCCTACCAACTTCACGAACTATGGTACCATCGAGGGTACCACTGTCACCTGCCGTAACAAGCTTGCATGCTGTGTATTATTGGCTTGCGTGTTCATGTCTATTTTAGAGAAATATCAGAGCTTATTGGTATTAGAAAGGAGCAGATATTATCAGTAGACTAATAGGTTAAGAGTCGCAGAAGGTGACAATACGTCGTTTTGTAGATGAGAAGCATGCTGTGTATTATTAGTAGAGGAAACGGACCCACCTTTTGAGAGTTATTATGCCCCTAAAAGAGGTATAACATTACTATATATCATAGGGAAAGATAAATACCTGCTGAATATGAAAAACAATGTCTTACTATTGGGGTTTGTGTTCTGGAAGGCGTTCGTCTCTATTCTTTTAAGAATGTCAGAACTTATTAAGAAAACAAAGGAACTGATATAGCAGAAATCGTAGTCTCGGAGGGTGAAAGCAAATCAGTTGTATGATAACGTTTACTGATTGGTAGTATAGTCTATTATATGTATATAAAAAGAGCAATTAATTATAAGATGTTTTTCCCCCTAAGATCCAGAAATCTCGATTGTTTAAGACTGTCCATTTCAGGCATTAAAGAAATTGACTGACATTTCACTGAAATTTTGAGTCATTTTACACATTGCCTGATTTTAGACATTGACTTTAACATATATAAGGTGTGAGAAAATAAATATAATTTATCAGTTACATACAGGGTATATGCTTACTATGAGATACTTTGGATTTATCAACAGGAGGAAATAAATAATCGTTCTCTCTCTTTCTCTCTTTTCCTCTCTCTTTCTGTTTCTTTCTGTCTTTCTCTTTCTCTTTCTTTCTTTCTTTCTCTTTAGAGGCATTGTTATACTCGTCACATACTGACTTTACAATTATCTATCATTCACATTACATTTTTAAATGTCAATTGATGCTATCATTAACTATCCAGATTAGAATTAGAAAGAACGATAAGCTATGCATTTACATTAATAATATGTCATTTTTTTTCTATTCCTTTATCATCTATCTAAAGGCACCTGCTTGTAATTATAATTCAATTTCCTCCCCTGATTCTTACGAACTAAAACGAAGCATAGAAACTGCATTCATACTCGCTTATAAAGTCGTTTTGACAAAAAGCGGCGAGATGCCGTTCGACTTTGAATGCTAACGAGACGCATTGCGTTATCGGGGCTAGCCTGTTGTGACCTCTATTCCATAAAGAACGATCACAACTGACAAACAGAATCATATCAGAATATTTTGAAGATTTATACGCTGATATGAAATTCAATACTTTTGTAAGCAATTACGTTGATCAGCTTTACTTCGCACTGGAGGTGATAGCATAAACATCTCAAATTTCTGTAGAGGTCTCGGCGCCTAGCCGTTGCTCTGAGCCGAGCTTATCGCCGCGCCACAGATGCCGCCGGAGCGGATGTTGACCGAATGATGACGTTTAAAAAGCCCCCGCCGCCGCGGACGTCGTTGTTTTGTTGCCAATCACGCCGGAGGCCAACGTTAACGTCGCTTCATAATATCCCAGAAGTAGCATTCGTTCTTATTCCCAGACCGAATTCTTGGCTTAACCGGAACATAAACCTCCTTCACCTTTCACAAATTAATTTCTTATTGCTTTGATACCTAATTTGGATTGGTGTTATCAATGGGAATTGAATAATGGCTTCCCTCAATGGAACGCTGTAGTTGAACGTCATAATTTAACGTTTGTTGGCTGGAGATACGGCGGCGGTCTGGAAGATTTGTGGTGCTTGGTGACGCTAGGAAGCTTAGAGGCAGTCTCGTTCCATCAACCTAGCTAAAGTTAAGCAGGGTCTTGACAGTGCGACCAACTAAGGGAGAAGCTATTGGTATCGTATGATGAATATATTATATATCATAGGTATTTACACCGAACGAAATTACAGCAGATTAGTATATATCATAGTAATTCTCTCATGGTTATCGGTAACGATGTCCATTATATTTTTGCATTAAACAACGGGGTAACAAATGCTATGGCCTGCGTTTCATGAACTCCGGACCGATATGGGGACGTAAAACATGTACTCCGTGCTTTACGTCCGACGTAAATATATACCCCTTTCATGAAACGCAGGCATGCATTACATATTAAACTTCCAGTCTATTAAATTGTTCATCGTAATATTGTCATTCTTGAATCGTGACTCCAATTGTAGAATGTATTCTACCCTAGTTGTGTAGACGTGACAAGATTGAAAAACTGTTGATGAAGATTGAATGTTACTTTCAACGAAAAGAATCGTAGTCATTTTATAAAACAATCCAGAAGAATATTGAAGGTTGTTCAAACAATAGCTATCAATCAGAGAGCCGCGCGTACGAGAATTACTATTTAATTGTTAATCGATTAACCTTGTATAAATGTTCAGGAATATCAAATTATATTTCAGCATTTATCGGAAGTTTTGTCATGGCCGGTCCAGATTTTCTTGAAGTCCTGTCAATCTTTCTTTGACCTAAATTTCTAACTTTCACTGATCATGATATTGTCCCACAATAGACACTTCCAGAACGCCATCTCCAAGTCCACTTCATTCAGTTGTAATACTTCTAAATGCAGATTAAAAGTTCCCGGTCTCATTTGTTTGCTCAAAGCCCTCGTTTTAACGAGTCCGATCCTAATTTTTCAATTATGGAATTTTAATCGAAAAGTATTGTCCGCGCTCTTGTTGTTGCGCTTCGCTTGCAAACTTTGGTGCAGAAAAGTCCCCCAGAAGTGCACAAGGTACCGACGTGAAAGACTTTCGGTTATTTCTAGATTCCCTGAAAGACCTGACCATAGTGCTCTCATGGCGATCTCGTATACATGGTGCTCATGAGCACTTACGAGAGCGCCGTGGTCTCGTAGTGGATACGAGAGCTTAGAGAAACGGTACTCAGGCTCCGAGGTTACGAAACTTTTCTGAGTATGATTTCATAATCAACTCGGAGTTTTGTTCATAAAACGTCATGTACATGTTGAACTTGAGCATGAAATCGTTCTCAGAACGTTTCGAAACCTCAGGGCCAGGGAAGTCATCGTTTCCAGGTCTTCACATAGTTGCGGAATTGGGGGAGGCGGAGGAGGGAAGGGTGAGTTCGCGTGTTAAAATTTGAACAGCAACCGTCAATATTTGCTGAAATTACTGTTTTACGCCAAAGTGACATCAGCATGAATTATTCATCACGTCAGAGAGAGAGAGAGAGAGAGAGAGAGAGAGGGGGGAGATAGAGGGGAGAGAGAGAGTTAGAGAGGGGAGAGAGGGGGAGAGAAAGACAGACATATAGAGAGAGAGACAAAGAAAGACAGCGAGAGATGGAGAGAGAAAAACATACACACCGAGAGACAGAGAGCTGCAGAGAGAGAGAGAGAGAGAGAGAGAGAGAGGCAGTCGTATCTAAGTCTCCGAGCGTTAAGTAGTTGCTAAGGCAAGACAAATTCCTATCTCTTTGCAAAGGAGAGTGATTCCGTAGTCAATATGGCCCGGATTTCCTGTAATGAACCGCCCATCGCCGCCTTCAATTCAATGCGGCCAAATCAGACGTGTTCGTGTATTAACCGCATTAACTAAAACGAGTTCAATTTTTTTGATTTACAAGAATCCCTAAATCTAGAGGTACTTGAAATTAGCAGATGATTGCATCCTGAACTTACATCTTTGATGTTGGTGTTATTTGTCGAATGAGGAATACGAAACCCAGGTTTTAAATGCAGCCATCAATGAACTCCAATTTCACAATCGCCAAGGGGATTCTCACATATTGAGAAGAACAGATAGGAAAATTAATTTAATTGAATTCGATATTATTCTAAAATTGCCCTTTTCACTAGGGTGGACCCAAATCGATGGAGTCACATGTGGTAAAGGGCGTTGATGATCCCGATGTGGAGAATAGAAGAAATATAATGGACCGGTTGCAATGAGCTGATCGTTTTACGTTGTCATTGCACGTTTGTACCGGCTTTGAGAAAAAATATTGCATATTTTAGGCATACTAGAACATTGATTTCATTCAAATGATTCAGCTAAATGTTATTGTAATCGTATCATTTCCATGCTTAATCTCACATTGTTGTCGGTTGAGTGAGCTAGTAATGGTTAGTGACGTCACACAAAAATGCATCGTCTAGAATAGTATTTTCATTACTCGCATGCCACTAGACGTTGTTTTACCACATTGTATTTCAAGCTATGCTGTATTATTATTATTATTATTATTATTATTATTAATAGCAATATCATTATCATCATCATCATTCTCTTTTGTTTTATCATATAATAATGAAGATCATTATTATTAGTAGTAGTAGTATTGTTGTTGTTGTTGTTGTCGTCGCCTTCATCAATATTCATCATCTAGTAGTTGTTGTAGTAGTAGTAGTAGTAGTAGTAGTAGTAGTAGTAGCAGCAGCAGTAGTAGTAGCAGCAGTAGTAGTAGTAGTATCATCATCATCATACGACATAGTAGTAATAGTAGTCGTAGTAGTAGTAGTATTTTATTATTATTATAACCATAATTTAATAGTATTATTTTATTATTATGTTATCATCATCATCATCATTATTATCATCATTCGGTGACATCATCATCATCATCATCATCATCATCATCATAACATTATATATTATTATTGTTTTCCGTATGTTGGCAGGGTAAAACCAGTGCTAGAGAAGCACGACACGGCGTTGTTGATGTTGTTGGGTTTCGGCGGTTTCTCTGTGATTCTCGCCCTCGTCCACAACGCCGTCAGAAAATACGTCTTCCACGACGACCACAACCTCGACACGACGTTCGACGCCGGCGGCAACGTCTCTCTCAGCCTTACCGCCGTCACCGTGGCGTCACAACTGTTCTGGCCCGGGGACATCTTGCACAGTACGACGTTAGCCACCAAAGTAATTATGAAAAAATCATTGTCCTGTTGAAGATGTGCTAGATAGTTATAGTTAGTTGTGTGGAGGTAGTAATAAGGGTTATTGTATCTATAGGGTTGCTAATAACATAAGACACGAGCGAACAGTGTTACTGTATATTTTCTATCTATTATTAACAATCTATTTTGTTAAATATATTCTCACTTTTCCTCCAATAATATGAAAATTATCATAACATTTGGAATAGTTTTTAACTTTAAGTATTATTTTTAAATCAATTAAATTATCAAATTTCAAGAGGGCCCAGATCGAAATTTGCTTAAATAGTGTCAAAGAAAGAAAGCTGTTTCTGTAAGATTCAATACATACCATATTCAATAGTAAATAGATACCGTATAGTTCTACACTGTAATCCTCGAAATAACCGAACATTGCTACACCAAAGACGTATGCCTATGTATTATTTTCCTTCGCTTAACTCCAATTCCACTTTCAAATAGATAATCAACTTATACGTCTTCAAACGACACATAAGACCTCTCTTCACCTTGATACATCCGGATTTGCGTCAAATTCAGATCATGCCTGCCACCAAACATAAACTGCCCACTTTGCGCGCAGAGGCCGTTCATGACTGAAATATAGCTCTCGGACGCCAGGTATTTTTTTTGTAATCAATTACGACGATAATACTTCATTCTAGGTGAGGTGCCCGAAGACAGTTAACGGTTGCATTGACTGGTATGGCTTTTACAGCCAGTGATATGGCTAGGTCCGAGTTTAATCGTGGGTTCTAGGTACCAATGGAGCTGATTTTCTGTATTAAGCCTACTTGGGTGGCAATTGTGCTTGAAGGGGGGTCCGTATTCATTATCAATAAAGCCTGCTTCAGAAATATAGCCGAAAGATTCCACTCTTCAGTCGGTATGCATTACATGAGCAGTTCTTGATATAATTACGTTGGCTCTCAACAATGGTACCGGAAGTTAGACCTAGAGAATTGGTAATATAATATACCGTGAGGTACACGTATACCTAGAGAATTGGTATCATAAAATACCGTAAATAACCCTTAGGGAATTGGTAATATAATATACCGTGAGGTACATGTATACCTAGAGAATTGGTAATATAATATAGCGTAAATAGGACTTAGAGAATTGGTAATATAATATACCGTGAGGTACATGTATACCTAGAGAAGTGGTGTCAGCACATACCGTAATTAACCCTTAGAGAATTGGTAACATAATATACCATAAATAGGACTTAGAGAATTGGTAACAGAATATATTCGTAAGATGGGTAACAGAATAATAACAGGTATTAAAATGTGCTTCCTTATCCTTAAATGTGCATTTTCTTTAATAGTATTGGTAATGTATTGCTCCACGCGAATGCTGGTGAATTACTAAATATTTCAAATCTAAAAATATATGATGATGCGACAATAAATAATACATATTCATATAGTTGCATATATATTTGAGAATATCTAATAAGTGTAAAGAATACCCTCCGCATTAAAATTAACTCCCTTATGTTTAAACATTCTTAAAAGTACATAAAATAATCACTGATATTCTATTCACAACTTCACTATAAAAATGTGACACTCCTCGTGCACAACGTAAAATAGCATTTATATTCGATATTGTAACTCATGATTCTACCATACTCCTTGAGACGGTGTGGCTTATCCTACGGTACGTGAATAATATCACAATGTAATGACAAATCACAGGCAATTCATCGACCATCCTGTCTCTATTACCCCTGTCTAGTTATTATCGCACGAATTAACCCACCTGACCCCAACAAAGACACCTCAAATCTGCTTTTGATCTACGTCCGCTGTTGAAAAAATATCTTCCTTGTTGTTCGTTACAAGCAAGTATTGTTAAGTTCCATCACGTCTCCGGGACAGACGATGCCGCGGAGCTTGGAGCGTGGCGCTAGATTCCGGATTTTATCATTCCATATTTCTACAGCGCGCTTCTTTGGCCACAGGTGCTACTTCTCACGGTAATTGTAGCTATAATAGAGCATAAACCCTCCTGTTGTTGGAACCGAGTCATACCGTGCGGATAACTGACGCGTGTAGCTGAATGCGATTTTATCAATGATTATTT
Organism: Lepetodrilus fucensis; assembly: GCA_032361325.1. Taxonomy (NCBI): domain Eukaryota; kingdom Metazoa; phylum Mollusca; class Gastropoda; order Lepetellida; family Lepetodrilidae; genus Lepetodrilus; species Lepetodrilus fucensis. The sequence goes on along the minus strand of JAUTBV010144099.1, from coordinate 3,471 downwards.
TTGGCGGCGATTGATTCAGGAAATAGTTCGATTGCTACAGAAGCAAATAAAAAGTGATAGTATTTAAAGATAGGGCCTATAGTGACATTTTTAATGGAATGTTTTCCCAAATATTTTTTGTTTAATTGTAAGAACATTCTTTAAATCCTTGAGAATATATCTACATTTAGGCATTAAAGGCATACTATCACAGTTGATAGACCTGTATAATGGAAATACGAATTTCGATCTGAGACTAATTACCCGCTAGATTTATCCAACCGAAAGTTGTTATTAGTCCCCAGTACTCGATAGTTATCAAAATATTAATATTTTATATGGAGACAAAAACATTTCGCTATTTATCTTGTCTTTGATGTATCAACTGATTTCATAGGGAATGTGCGAGCAAACAGTGGAAATTCGTCAACCACACAGCGGTGGAAAACGTTTTGGAAGTACAAACATGATTTTAGATATATCAAGTGAATGTACTTTGCAGTTATAGCTAAGAACTAGTCCAAAACAACCATAAATATCTGTGATATTTATGCCTTTAAGATCCTCTTTTATTTTGTTTGCCAATCCCCTTCCCGTGTTAAATTCCATTGTATTTGTATATGCAAGATAACAAAAAATGAAATAAATGTTGTTAAAATGATTGTCGTAGTAACAGAAGTTACAACCTGGTACACCTACATCGTTCTGAATGATATAGCCCTACTCTTGCTAAAAAAAGGTGTTGTCATCCCTAATGCTGGCCGCACACTAGCGATTTTCGTCGCCGACGCGTCGCCAATTTTTGTCGGCCGACGGAAAATCGCAAGTGTGCACAATATCTAGCATGTTTTGATATTTGGAGCACCGCAACACTAGGCGATCGAAATCCGACAGCGACGGAAATCGCTAGTGTGCGGCCGCTATTAGCTATTTGCTATTACCAGTACGTGTAATGTTTTACTGAGAACAAGTGACATTATGACCGTTTACTTGAGATTACATCTCTTTCGAAATGTTCAATGTTTTAGCGGATGTTTTTCTGCTCCGTGTATAAGTAATCTCCCTTGTTCATGGTGCATTCATCACCACTTGCGTTGACGTTCTTGAAATACAATAATTAATAGTTATAGTCTAGAACTGCACATTAAATCAATGCCATTTCTATTTTAGGGAGAACTAGGACTATTTACAGATAGCGTCCTGTTGATTATTATAAAGTAAAAACTGGGTAAACTACGTGAAAATGTATGCCTGTCTTGACAATTATAACCCGTCTGGCTAAGACGAATGAACATCACAGGATAGTTTGCAATAATTACACCGACGCACGTGTCCTCTCGACATCGCTTTAGTTCGTGTAATTCACATTGTGAGTATGAATGGAGGATTCGCTCGTACGGCGCGCGGAGAAGATAGCAGATGATTGTCCGTTAAATGAGACCGTAATTAAGACTGGTTTTCTGCCTATGCCCTGCGAAAGTCCGCAGCCAATCGATGACGATGTGTCACAGTACTTTGTAATCAGCGCCGTCTAGTGTCGAAGAATCAGCGCCACCTAGCGTCGCCGGTCGTTAATAATGTCATATCCTTACAAGCTTGGTTCCCTAGCGTAAATGTGGCCCATTGTGCGGTTGTCAACGTCCGCACCGTCTTGGCATGATAACTGTGTTCGCGTTGGCTCGACCGGACAATGATTTTGCGCAATATGATTTCATTGGCTCTATTTACGAGTTCTTGATGGACGTGTGGAAGACCGGGTAATAAAAATGGCCATACATGCCATCTAATTGTCGTACAGGCAGTTAGATTGCTCATTGACATGTTTTAGTATTTTTAATAATTCATATGATAAATAACTGAATAAACGGATGGGCTGCTTTAGTATCAAATACAGCACATTTTCGGTTTGAAATTTAATTGGAAATCCAATTAGTTTTTTGTTTTATCTCTTATAGCTTTTTGTTCCCTATCATACATGTAGTGTTACATGTCATATTTCCTAAAAGGCATACAATCACATAACTATTGATTGTCGTTTTGGACTAAATTGTAGCTTGGTTCAAAGTACCATTATATATAGGTCAACTTGTAGCGCCTTCAACGGCAACTTGGGTTGTATACTCCCCAGGGAGTTGAGTTGAGTGACCACAGATCCGTTGACCGGAGTAATAATGTAAGCGCTATGAGCATACCTAGTGTGGAGTTTGACGCTATATAAATGGACACATTATTATGACTATATTTATATGTGATTGACAGAACTGTGGATGATCTCTTAAAACAGTTAGCAGGATGTTAGCATCCGTGTTGTTTTATAATGCCAGTTCTTCCAGTGTATTTCAACAGGAAATATTCTAATTTTAGTTATGACTTCGTATTGTGTGACTGGGTATCGTTTCCCGAAGCTTTCTTATCTACTACGATACCATAGCACTCTCGTAGCGATCCCTACTACATGGCGATCGGACTCATACCAGAGCGCTTAAGAGAGTTTCGTGATACGGTACAGTTCTTAAATGCGCCAACTATTCATAAACATGATTACTGTATACTCTTTGTAATAAATTGGCATCTTTATTCCATAGAATGGTATTGCGGGTCCGTTTTGGTACGCCGTCGGGATCATGATCAACATCTTCATTTTCCCTATGCTGTCCGTGCAGTTCAAGACACGTGCCCCTGGTGCCAAGACATACCTGCAGGTTTGTGACGTCATTGCCTCAATAACTGAGTTCCATATTTGTAAAAGGGAACACGTTTAAAATATTATTTGAAATTGTTTTATTGGAGTTTCCGTTGTTCTTTAAAATGGCAAATTATATAAATAGTGAAATCTGACTTGCTTATGATCAATAATTATAATTAGTATTTTTTTAATAATAGATTCAATTATTCTTTGAAGAATTTCTTGTTTGAAGTCCAGTTTATGGATTCTTTGGATACTGAATAAAATAGTAGCATATTTGCCATCGTTGATATATGGTAAATCTTTAACATATAGCATAAAGCATTCTGTGAACGTATCTAGTGACGGTGTCTAAATATTATCACAAAGTAGTATCAACAAAATGCTCAATGGAACCAAATCCTAATATCAACCCTTATAAAACACCAGAGACTAGGACTTAGTTATGGTTTTTTCTACAGTAAATAATTTCTTTCCCGTAAAATAATACTATTAATTAAGCGGCATATTTTGACAATAATATGATCGATGAATTCAATAGAAAAAAGAAAACTCTCCAGAGAACGCAAAAGATTCGGCGTCATTAATAATGAAGTAGCGGTCGTTTTAAGGACACCAGAATAGTAGTTGGTTTCAATTGGAGTATTCCCTTAAAACTGCTTAACGTGTTTGTGTATGGTTTCTGGAAGCTCCCATATCTACAGGTTATAAACCACCATTAGAAATCCCACAGTGTTAACGTATTTATGCATAACTACTGATTCAGTGATTCAAATACCACAAAACGACCTACATTGCAAAGTTCA